>JAODAL010018466.1:0-74701 GCA_025379985.1 Phyllomedusa bahiana
TTTTGGGTTTGGGAAGCACAAAGTTGGCCCAAAATTTTTCAAGGAGATTAAATTTTTTAAATAAATTTTAATTAAAGTGAAGTTTTAGGAAGGAAGCTTTTATTTTTCATGATTTAGATTCACCCTTCACACATTTGATGTAAAGTTCATCAGGGTGCCATAAAACCATGAACCCAAACAGCGGGAAAACGGGGGCCCTCCTTTCTCGCTGCTTTACCCCTTTAGGGGCCAGGGGAATTTGCAGCGGGCATCTAAATGAATAAAACTTTTGCACCTCTGTCCACCCCAAACACAAAAACAAAGGTGCCGATTTTTTTAGCATGGCGGGGAAACCCCCAATGAAAGCTTCCATTGCTGCCATTTTTTTTTAGCTTTCTATTATTCCCCAAAATAATAAAACCCACTTTGTACCCCTTTTGTTCAACAAGGCAGAAGGGTGGACTGATGATTGCATCCCCTAAAGGGACTTAATGTAAAAAAAAGAAAAGAAAGTTAAAAATATAAAATTTATAAAAAATATTAAAAGTTCAAATCATCCTCTTTTGCCATTTTCCAAAAATAAAAATGAAAAAGTGACACATATTTGGTTTCGCCGCGTCTGTAAAAGTTCGATCTATTAAAATATAATATTTTTTATCCCGTACGCTGAAGACTTAAAAAAAAAATGAAAAAATTTTTTAAATTTCCCGGCTTATAAAAAATTGGAATAAAAATTGATCAAAAAGTCCCATCTATTCAAAAATGGTTCCAATAAAAACTACACTTCAGCCTGCAAAAAAATGCAACGTCACTCAGGTCCATGGGTGGAGGGACAAAAAAGTTATCGGTCGCAGAAAATGGCGCTGCAGCGCGTGACCGCTATGGCCTGTGAATGGCTGCGTCTGTCACATGAACAATGAATGTTTGCGCTATAAGCGAGGTGAACGGGATGGGCACCGGGAAGAAACGGGAGCATCCAGGAGGTAAGTATGCTTCTTTTCTTCTATTTTTGAACATGCCCATTTGACAAACGAGCTTATTGAACCTCTTTAACAAGGAAGTAAGAACTGCTCTAACTCTGAAAGGAAGCAAAATCAGAACAGGCAATGTTTTGGTAATAACTTTTTTCCAAGTAAAAAAAAACAAAACCAGCTTCACCCCACATCCACTAGGCGTAAACTTGAAGCTCCTGGGCCAACTTGAAGCTTCCTCGTCCCCCAAGTAGAATCACTGAGCTGGGAATACCCTTGTTATTCATTCATTGCTTGGTGTATTTGTTGTCCTAGGTCATAAGGGCTCGAAATGCGGAGGCTCCAATACACGGTAGCATTTAATTGCTCAGTAAACATTTTATGCCGCAGGAGTGCTGTAAATCATTTACTCCTTGAAACCTTTTACGATGAGGAGGCTTCCTGGCTTCACAGACTGAGGTAGTCACATGGGTAAACCGACTCGTAGCTCATTATACGGCTGTGCAGACCATACCCTGGGGGTCGGTCATTACACCTTGCTGTTAGAGGCAAACTTCTTCAAATAGGACTACATTTGCTCCATTGATGTCTATGGACCCACCCTCCTTTACTGAACCAATCACCTCCCTCAGCCTATATCCTTTAAAAGGGTTTTGCCATGAAGTACAATTGCTGCTTGCAAATTAAAAAAATACATTTCAGCATTCATCATTATTAAATATTCTGTACTATTTCTGTTTTAGCTGCTCCCTCAGTGATCCATAGGGTACAGCTCGTCTCCAGGGGATACGACCAGTGACGAGAGCTCCCCAGTCCTGCCCGCACGTGCTCAGATATCACTTCTCCACTCAGGTAGCTACTGTCAGTCTCTTCCCTGCTTAGTAATCACACACACTCACTGCTGAGCGAGTGTTCAAGCCGAGATACACTCATTCTACTCCTGTCCTCTGTACTTATTAGTAATCACACACACTCACTGCTGAGCTAGTCTTCAACCCCAGGTGCTCTCATTCTACTCCTGTCCTCTGTGCTCCTTAGTAATCACACACACTCACTGCTGAGCGAGTGTTCAACCCCAGGTGCCGTCATTCTACTCTCGTCAACTGTACTCCTTAATAATCACACACACTCGCTGCTAATCAAGTGTTCAATCGTAGGTGCTGTCATTCTACTCCCGTCCTCTGTACTCCTTAGTAATTAGTCAAACA
Source organism: Phyllomedusa bahiana (assembly GCA_025379985.1). NCBI lineage: Eukaryota > Metazoa > Chordata > Amphibia > Anura > Hylidae > Phyllomedusa > Phyllomedusa bahiana. The sequence continues at coordinate 2,159 of JAODAL010018466.1, forward strand.
GTGCAGATGAATAGAAAGAAACCTCAATCAGGTGAGTAAACTGAAACAAAAAAAAAAATCCACATGTTTGGCTCTTGCAGGGATTTAAACCTAGGACGCCTATGCTGAAAAAGTGCTAACCACTCAGCTACGTTGTTGCTCCTCACAGCTCTTTACATAAATAGACCTTTGTTTGACTAGAGTGAGCACATTGTGCGTGAAATGCGTGGTGATATCAAGCCTGCTCGGTCACCTGATATGCAGTTGAAACAAGTGCCGCAGTCAGCCTTGATCACAGATTTAGGGGTTAAACAACTGCAATCATCATCATCTCCAATCCCGACTTTGCAGCAGGATGTTGGTTCTTCATCACAGCCAGTCCCTGCTGATAATGATGTGAGCAGCTTTCCTGCTTGACCCCTGGCTCTGTTCACACACAGCAGACTTTAATCACAGCAGCACAGTTCCGTGTTCCTCTCTGCACTAATCTGTGTGGCTTAATATAAGGAGTAAAGTGAATGATAAATACTCAATTACGTCTTCAGTCAACAGTCACAGCCAGAGCTCGAGGAGGTGAATACACCACTGCTGGAAATTAAGTATTAAACTGTCCACTACCCTAGGCCACTAGGGGAGCAGCTACTATCCCCTCCACTAACATAAACCATATAGGAAGCACTCCTGTAATTCACCAGGAAAGCAGCCATTAGACCATAGACCATATAGGAAGGGCTCTGAGACCAAGAGTACTACCCTTAACCACTAAGAGTTGTCACGTACCCGGACGTAGAAGTGGATTCCAACGGACCAACCGCAAAACTAAGGTGTAAGCACGCCAGGGAGCGGAATTTAAGTAGGTCCCCGGGTTTTCACCAGAGCCCCCCCAAAAGCGGATGGACTTGCGGGCGGGGTCTCCAGGCGCTCCCCCTGACGTGATTTTCTTGCTGGCACCCAAGATAGCAAGGCAAAATCTCGGGCAGCTTGTAGCGGGGCAAGCGAAGTTCAGGACGGGCGGCAATGGCCCGTAGTTGGGGCCGGGGGGCAAAGGGTCAGGCAGGCCCCGAAGGGGCCGAGTTTGGACGGGCATGGGTTCAGGGCGGCGAAAAATGGCTCGGGGTCGTGGCAGGCACTAGGCCGGGGCAGGGAGGCAATGGCCGTATGGGGACAGCAAAGGGGTCGGGGACAGGCGGCAATGGCTCGTGGTCGGGGACAGGCAGAAGGTCAGACGGCGGCAATGGTTCGTGGTCGGGGACGGGCAAAAGGGTCGGGACAGGCGAAAGTGCGGGGTTGGGGAACGGAGGCTAATGGTACGGTACAGGGTAAATCAACAAGGCTTGGAACGCTTTCTCAGTATTCAAATGGCACAAAGACCGGCAACAGCCCCAGGAAGGGGCAGGCTTAAAAAGGGGGTGACCGGCAATAGCCAATTACCGGTCACGGGGCCCCTTAAAATTTTACAGAGCCGGCCACCCCCCTTAGAGGTCGGGAAAGCACGCACCGAGAGAATGGAGCAGAGACGGAGCGCGGGGCCCGGGAAAGAGGGGTGTGACGGCTGGCCGGTGAGCGTGCCCCCCCCGGCCCACGCGGGCGGGGTTTCCCCTCGTGCAAGGGGCCGCGGGTGTCCCCGCACCCGGACAGAGGTCGGGGCCCCTCGTGACAGTCCCCCCCCCCCCCCTTTGGCCTCCCCCCTTTTTGGGCCCGGAGGAAACCCCTGAATGATGTTCGATCCATAAAATTGCTCTGGCTCCCAGGACCCTTTCCCCGGGGCCCAACCCCTTCCAGTCAATGAAAAAAATCGCCTCCCTTGACCACTTTACACTAGAATCTCCTTTACGAAAGACATCGGTGGCATGGGCCTAGGAGGGGAGGAGCAAGACCCAAAGAAGCGTTTAGGATGACCGGTTTAGAAGGGAACAGGGAAGGATTGGGACCCTTATAGTGGGGGGAAGCTTGTACTACGGGTTTTTAATGAAAATTGAGCCCTAAAAGGCCCCAGGAACCGGGGGACCCAGTTTATAGCTGGGAACCTTGAAGAAATATTTACCCGACAACCACACCTTGTCACCTGGCAGAAGGTTGGTGGAGTCTTCGCTTTTTGTCGTTTGGCCTTGGGCGGCGGGGGCCTGGGAGTAGCGAATGGTGATCTTTTCCCAGATAGCTGTCGGGTCCTGGACCAGCTTTCACACAGGACCCCGGGGCACAAAAAAGGGGGAGGGGGGGGGGCGGGGTGTCCCCGTAACAATAAAAAAACAGCCCCGGCAGAACCCGACCCAATGGTTTAACGAAAACTCGGCCGGGACAACAAGCGGCCCAATCATCCTGGCGCCGGAGACAAAGTGGCGCAGGAGAAACCCTGGGGCTGGTTTACCTCTCTAACCCTGCCTTTTTGGACTGGGGGGGGAGGCCGAAGAAAAGTCCATTTTTTAAATTGTAGTTTGGTTTTTCAGAGGGAAGCCAAACTGGGGACAAATTTAACGCCCCGGTCCACACTATGTGCTGAGGGGGCCCATGCAGCCGAAAAATAGTAGAAAAAATAGACTGGCAAGGCGAGGAGCTGAGGGGAACCCCCAGAGGAGTGAAGTGGGACACTTAGAAAACCGGGCGTAACCACCCAAACACGGGTTGCCCGAGGGAGGGGATCCGGGTAAAAACCCTGGCCCACTGGGTCCAAGGAAAGCGGGGAAAAGGGGAAAGAAAAGGGAAACCCGCCGGTTTGAGATGAGGAAACTGCCCGGGCCCGGGGAAGCGAGGCCCCCGCGAACTCAGACATCCGGGCAGGCTGGGCACCGTAGAACGGGAGATGAGAGAGCAGGACCTCTGCACTCATGGGAGCACCGCCAAACGGGAGCAATGACACCATACAATATCTTTTTCCCCGAACAGGGAGGGACGAATGTCTTCCCGGGGGGAAATGCGTTGTGGGTCTTCGGTGCGGCCGAGATGACCTTTTGGAGGGATAATGTCCGGAGGGACTTCCCCCGTCACACCGAAGCACGGGAGAGAGCGTGGCCTTACATTTCGTTCCCCCGGGGCGACAGTGAATGAAAAAATTAAAACCCGGAAAAGAAAGAGACCAACAGCCGGGCGGATTTAAGCGTTGGGTTGGGAATTTGAGGTTTTTTTATGGTCGAAAAATGCGACTGGGTGACGACCCCCCCCAAAGAGAACCGCCACTCTCCAGAGCCAGTTGATGGCCAGAAATTCCCGGTCCCCCGTAGAAATTCCCTTTTCCTTTTTTTTTTCGTTGCAAAACCCCTACTTTGATCCCTTGGCTAACAAAATAAAAAAATAAACATGTTTTTATTGATTTTAAAATTTTTTTTTTTCGTACCCCCTATTATTATTCGTTTTACATACACACGGACAATTTCGTAGTGTTATAATTTGATTTCGGCCATTACATTTTATTTAAATTTTGCATTAGAAAACCCATAGGAGGTCGCCGCTCTCCCATTGGTCCAAAAAACGGCGCCTTTTTAAAACTTAGCCAATCACAGAGCGCGCTCAAAAATTTCTTTTCCCATAGAACTTATAAAAGTACTGCGCCTGTTTGGGCAAGCGGGACGCCCCCCCGCCGTTAAACCCAATCACCGTTTCTGCATTTTTATGATTTAACGGCCCGCCTTAAAAATTTTTGGTCTTTTTTTCCCCATAGGAATAAGGCACATTGCGCTCCTATTCTGATTGGTCTTTCTCCCCACGGGTTTTAAAAGGGGGACATTTCGTCCTATATGATTGGCTGGTTTATCCCGCCCAATGAAAATAGGTAAACAATTTGAATTACGATTTCCCGCTTTTCTCTATTGAAATTTCCCATGTGGCCCCGGTCTCGGCACAGACGCGTTGTTCGGGATTTTAACTCTTTATTTGTAAGAAGGGTTTTCGGTCTTTATTGAAATGTTTTACACTTAAAAAAATAATTTTTTTTATTAATACTTCATGCCGGCGCGCTGAGCGCCGAGATTTCGAGCCCCACCTCCATAGACTATAAGGGGAGAAGAGCTCGCGCTTGTTTGGGGGGGATACCCAAGAAACCCGTAGCTCAGCTCGGTCAATAATTCCCAAAGGGTTTTTTAAAAGGGGTTTCTTCGCCCCTATTTGATTGTGAGCTACCCGACCCCCCGCAGCTAGCCAATCCCCCCTCTTTTCAGTTTTTTTAACAGTTTTTTGAACTGTCCCGCGGGGATTCTGATTGGTCTAAACTTCCCCCAAGGCTAGAATGGGTCTCTGCGCCCTTCTGTTTGGTGAGCGCCAAGTCCCCGGTAGTTTAAACCCAATCCCTCTTTTCAGCTTTTTTACTGTTTTTTTGAACTTCCCCCCGGGGATTCTGTTGGTCAAAACTTCCCCAAGGGTTTTAATGGTTCCTGCGCTTTTTTCTGAGGGCCGGTTTTGCCCCCAACAAATAGTTTCTAAATTTAAATTACGTTTTCCCCCCGGCCAAATTTTAAATACCTAATTTTGAATTGGGATATTGAAAGTGTTTTTTTTATGTTTTTTTATTTTGGGGTTTTATTCTTTTCCTGAGAAGTTGAAGCCTTTAAAAGGCATTTTTGATTAACTCCCCCCGAAAAACCGGTTTTCGGTTTAAGTTTCCCTCGCATCGGAAACTTTTTTTTTTCGGCGCAGCCCCGCACGGCGCCTAACCCCGATTGCGCCCATGCCCGCACTGCCCCCCAAAACCACGGGAGGCACGGGGAACTTTTCCCCCCGCATTTTTGAGGCCCCCTGGGACCGGGAAATTTAGGCGCAGGCCGACGGCCCATGTCCCCGCACTGTCCCATGTCCCCCCCACTGTGCCCCAACACACTGGCGCGGCGGATTTTAAAACCCGATGTATGACCGCACTACCTCCGGCCCGAATCAAGGCGCAGCCCCGCACTGCCCCTCGGACCCCACTGCGCCTAACACACAGGCAAGGCCGGCAGATTTACATAGGATGTATGAGGCCCCCCCCCCGGCCCGACATAAATCGGGCTCAAATCCGCGAGAAAATGGCGGAAAGGTGCGCCTGACCCGTCGAGATTCTACTGTCGCCCAAAATTTTGTCCTTTTTTACTGTGAAAAAACTCCAAAAAGGGATGGCCACTTACTCATTTTACATAGGGTTCAAACAAATGTAGGTAAAAACCTATTTTGCTTTATGGTTTTTTGTACAGGGATAGGTAAGATTAGACTACAATGAAAAGAGCAATGCATGAAATAATAATGGGGTAATCTTTTTCTGTACTGGACAGGTGGTTTCTTCAACCTATGGTTTTGGGGTAATACCTAGAGTAGTCAAAACAAAATTTTCAGCGCACCATTTTGGGGGCGCGAAGAGTGGTCGTTGCACATCTTTTTCAACCCAAAAAAAACGTGTATGCCCAAGGCAGATTCTTCCCCGTACTTGTCAACTCTTTTCAATTGCAACGAAAATTACAAGACTGAAATCCGGTTTGTGAAGAGCCGCGTATTTACGTTGCCGATATGAGAAGTGGCGGGTTTTAGGCCTTTTTTGGCCAAAATATGAAAATACCGCCTGGAAAAGAACCACAAGCGTTTTCCCCCACGCTGTGCTAAAGCTCACAGAGGATAAGTCAGAGGCACAAGCAAGGAAGTCATGTACATAGAGGAACGTTAAAGGGGTTGTAACACGATGTAAAATCCCCTACGCTAGCTGCGAGCCGACCGTGCATGTGAATGAGGAAGGCTGCACTCCTCATTCACTTCTATGGGAGCTTCCGAGTGCACACTCTTTGCTATATTCGGTAATCCCATAGAAGTGAATGAGGAATAAGGCCACATAGCCGGCTCGAAGCTAGCGTAGGGGATTTTACTTCATGGTAAAACCCCTTTAACAAATTCTACTGAGGGGCGTGGTTAACCATGTGAAGAGAAGGACGTGTATGTGAGGAGCTCCATCAGAAATTACCAGGAACCAGACTTTACAGCCATCAGAATGGCAGCAAAAAGCTGAAAAAAGCCCCCAAAAACCCCCCGGCAGTAGACCCGTTGCTATTTCTAATTTTTTCCACCGCCCCGACTTTTGGACACCCCCGCTTCCCCCCCATTTCCCCGGGGGCGCCACCCTTTCCGAAGGCTCCGGTTTCCCCCTGCACGCCCACGCCGGGAATCAGCAGCCACGAGGAGAAAAAGAGTCGCAGAGGACCCCCCAGGAGCCCCCCTCCCCCCCAGATCCCCGGCCTGCCCTCCCAGCCCCCGCTCCCATTGACCCTGAAGGCGCCGGCTCAAGCACCGACGACAAGAGGGGGGGAGGCGCGGCACAGGGCGCCCCATGAAAGGCTTTTGGGACCCGCCGCCCGGGAGACACGGGGCATCCGGCGCTGGGGCGGAAAGGTTATGCACCCCCTTTTCCCCCACAGTGCACGGCCCCCTTCCCCCGACCCGGGGCCCCCCCCCCGCTGGAAGGGGGCGCTTCCCCGACACCAGAGGGCCATACTGAGGTGGATGGCCCATGCCCTGCACGCGACGACCGGGCCCCCCCTCTAATACAGCCCCAGCCAATATTCTGTCTGTCTCCCCGGGGCAATGGGCTGCGGAGCCCCCAGGCCAAGATCAGCTGCAAGGTACGCGAGTTTCCCCCCCCCCCCCCCCACTATGACATTCCCCGCGACACATGTAAGGGGGGGATCCCCCTCTCCCATCGTTGAGCACATCAGGCATTGACTGCCACTGTGCGGGCTGCCCCGCAGACGGGCTCGGTACCCCCTCTGCTGTGGTGTGCAGCAGCCGGTCGCCATCCATCTGCCCTCAATTCCATATGGCATCCTACCCTGAACCCTCCTGCCTTGGGAGGCCGGGCCCCGTGAGCAACTCCCGGGTTTCCCCCGCTATGGCGGAACATCTCACTTGGCCTGATGTTCACATAAAACTGCAATGGTCACAGGGCTCACTCCTGAAGAGGCATTTTTACACCCTGCAGCCCGTCCGGAGCTTGGCACTCCTCATTTTTTCCCCCCAAAATGACATCCAACAGATGGCTCCTGATTTTCGGCCACGCGTGGAATACATGATCTGGCTCCGGTGCAGGCTGATGTTACCGCTCTGCAGTCGCGGAAGTAGAAAACGACCAAACCTCGACAAAATCTGCCATTGCCGCCCTGCAAGCCTCTGTGACGGAACAACAAGAGTGCTTTACCCATCTGGTGAACCATGTTGACGATTTGGAGAATCGTAGTAGAAGAAACAACATCAGAATAAGGGAGCATGCGGGAGGAAAAACGTGGTTGTCAAGAAGGGTGTGCTGTACTACCTCACCAGGGCTTTAAGTAGATTCTGGGTTGGCCAAGAAGACACAGAGATAGATTTATGAACAGAGCGCACGAAGCACACGCCCGCAAAGCCAGGATCTGCCAGACCAAGGATATAATCTGCAGAGTGCATCGCTACACGCTTAAGGAGGAGTTAATGAGGAATGCAAGGCTCATGCAAAGTGTCACTTTCAACGGTAAATGCAATCGGCCTTTTCCATGATCTTTTCAAGAAAGACTCTCCGTCTGCACTCTGCTGTCAAACATTGTTGGAGGTTCCTACAAGAAAGATGGTATCCTCCTATCGTGGGGGCTTTCCCTTTCTCTATCAGGTCCGCTACAGAGATTAAGTCATTATCGGTTCGTTCGCCGTCAGATTCTTCGGCCTTCCTCGCTGCCTTTAAAACCTACCTGAGATGGACTCTCCCGGACTGGGAAGCCATGCTAAAACCGGACAACATCCCTCTTCTGGGTCTGGCTGGACCTCAACAGACCCGCTCCCTCCCTGAAGCAGTTCCAAAACTCCAGCGATCCCGGCGAGGACTGAGCAGCCCGGGACCATCCCCGTCCAAGAGGCCTCCACATCGCTGAAATACCGAAGCTCGGTCTTGTGTAAGAAATCCGACACTGGTTACTAAGACGGTCTTCTTATTTTTTGGAGGTGACCCCCTTATTTTTTCTTTATCTTTTGATCCTCTTTCTCTGTGTCATGGGTGGTCGCGACCTACCTCTGGGAAGGCGTCCACCGCCTACCGCTACATTGCCCTATTTGATACTTAAATTTGTTGACTTTTAGCCATTTTTACTGGTTCAAGCGGGCTGGGAGGTTGGTGGACTGGGATTATGGCACAGTGCTTTTGGGTGCCGTGACCTCACTTTCCCTCCCTCTCATGCCACAATTGCACTGTTCTATATTGTATTATTTCTATGATGTCTCCAATGCTATGTTTATTTCTTCTTTGGTACACGTATCTACCTTCAGATCCTGGAATCCCTTCACACCCCCAGGGATCACGGGCCTTTTGCTACATCTCTCTGGCCACTGCAGCGATATTTCTGCAATTTATTTGTTGTTGGCCTCTTCGATGTAGGCCTTTTGTTTTGGTTTTAGGATTGTTATTCGGTTTTATTTTCCTTATTCCTCCTGGGTCGGTCACGTTTATGGCTTTGTATGCTCTTCTCGGGTACCTCCCGTTCGTGGCTCTTGTGTTACTTTCCCATGGCTTTAAACTTCAGGGTCAATCCCTTAACGTGAAGGGATTTTAATGTTCCCGAGAGGCGCTACAATTCCTTTACCACCTGCACAACAAGGATTCTCATTGTTTGTATCCGGAGGAATCATCTCTTGGGCTGCCCTATTTTTCAGGGGTTTCAGCAATAGGTACTTCCCTGCCTTGGTTCCCATGCAGTAAGCAGATCGCCAAAACTACAGGGGTTGCAGTCTTTTTCCATAAATCGTTTGCCGGTCGATTCTGGAGGTTCTTCCGGATACCGAAGGCCGCTCCTTGTTTATTTTTTATTATGTAAATATTCAGGGCAATATTACATGATCGCCAACATATTTGCCCCAACATGGCCTACCTCTTTTCTTACCAAACCTTAGATGCCCTCCACCAACGTTATGCAGGGACAACTTATTCTTTGTGGTGATTTTAATCTCGCATTAAATCCAGCCCTGGACACCTTGAGCGGTCGGTCAGCTGTGGCGATGAGCTCCTTAAACTGCTCCATGACATGCAGTTGGTAGATATCTGGCGTCTCCTTCACCCCAACAAACGGGATTATACTTTCTTTTCCCACCCACATAATTCATATAGCCGAATAGACTATATATTCCCAGCTCACTCCCTGCTCCCGTGCTCCATAGATTTCCCTCTCCTTCATTGGAACTTTTTTATATTTCGTTTCTTGCTCAGTCCACTGTGATTTTACTCTTCCCAATGTCGTAAAGCCTCCCTTCTCCTGCGAGGGTTGAATGTGTCTCTCCTGTCCGATTACTGTGTGTCTCTCGTTTTAAAACTACGAGTTGTATCGTTGTACTTTGGCTCATACCTTGGACACCACTTCACCTCAGACCGATGTGGAAAGCTCTCAAGTGTGTCCCTTCGTGGCGTCCTATTAAAACACGGGGCCCGAATTAAAAGAAGAGATGTCCATAATTGCAATCTCTCATGCAGCGTTTGCATTGTCTGGAAACGGCGCACAAGTCCTCAGGACAGGAATCGGACTTGAGAGAACTGATACTTATACGAGTTATATGCTCTATTACAAGTAATGGAGCATAAACATAAACAATATCGCCAGATATGCTCTGGCTCCTTCTACATTTGGAGTAATAACCGGGTTGATAACTGGCAGCGGGCTCCTAAGGATAAAAGGGCCTCCTCCTGTTTATCCTTCTATCAAGACATCATCTGGTCCGATAGTTCACTCTTACCGAGGTGATTTTGAGAGAATTTCATACATACTTTCGGGTCTATACAAACCTTCCCCACTCTGTGAGAGCCTTGGCGCAACAGGAGTTTCTGGCGCCACTGCACTCTTACTTTCCAAATACCTATCTTACCCCCATTAGATCCTCAGTTCTTCGCCTCTCTGGAGGATCCGTTCACCCCAGACGAGCTCAGACGGGGGATCTCTATACTCCGCTCCGGGAAAAGCCCTGGTCCAGATGGCTACACTGCTATATTTTACAAGACCTGGCTGATGATTTAACTCCCTCCCTCCTCAATGCCTTCAATGAGGTGTCTCGGGGTTCCCGTTTTGATCCAGCTTTCCTACAGGCTAACATCACTGTGATTCCAAAATAGGGAAAGGAGCCCACCTTGTGCCCCAGCTACCGGACTATCTCCCTCATAAACACAGACGCCAAGCTCTTTGCTAAACTGCTCGCTACCCGGCTTAGCCCCCTCCTGGGCACGCTCATACATCTGGACCAGGTTGGGTTTGTCCCATCCAGAGAGGCGAAGGACATCACCCTTAAGACATTTACACTCCTTCAACATGTCCACTCTGTTAAGCTTCCCTGCGTCCTTTTGTCCCTAGATGCCGAGAAAAGACGTTCGATCGTGTGAATTGGTCGTTCCTGAGAGGTGTCTTGGGGCGTCTGGGTCTGGGTCCGGCAATGCAATGATGAACCGCATTCTAGCCCTTTATCATGATCCATGCGCGCAAATACGTGTCAATGGTATGCTCTTTCCCCCTTGTGATTAGAGCAATTGTCACCAGGCGGGATGTCCTTTGTCCCTCTGCTTCATGTCCTAGCAATGGAGCACCTTATGTAGGCCATAAGAGCGAACGACTCTATTCATGGTATCTGCATTGCTGACCGACAAGTAAAATGTTCAGCCTTCGCAGATGATCTGTTACTCTATCTCTCGACTCCCACGAAATCTTTGCCAGCGGCTGTTCTAGAACCCTTAAGAGTATGCTCTTTAGTCACCAATTTAAGATCATTATGACTAAAAGTGTTGCTCTGGGCCTATACTTATGGATGGGCCTCTGAGGACAAGCGGAAGTCCTCCTCCCCTTTGCATGGGCCTCCTCTTTCCATTATATTACCTCGGAGTGCACATTCTGCTTCCTAGATGAGGTTTTTGAGTCAATTACATTTCCACTGTTCCACATGATCGGTGGTGGGGGGGTAAAATTTTTTTTTTTTTTTTGCTGAAGTGGGATAGGAAGGATTTCATTTGGATTGGCCGCATCAACATAATAAAAATGAATGTCCTCCCACGTCTCTTGTGCCTCTTCAGACTTTCCTGTTTTGCTCCCTAGGATCTTTCCTTGATGTCTCCGCAATGTTGATTACAAATTTTATATGGGCCCAGAAACACCCTAGGCTGGCATACTCTACTCTAGTCAAACCCAAGGCAGAGGGAGGCTTGGCTCTCTCTGGGACCTAAGAGCATATAACCATAGCAGCTACCATGAACCCGCGGTTTGGTCTCATTCCGAAACTCTGCCTCGAAGCTTTGGGTCCAGCGTGAGTCTGGGATGTTTGGGTCGCCTGTGGCGGGCCTTCCCTGGTTGCCGATCTCTCATTATGCCAAAAAAGACATTTTTCCCCGAGTTCCTTTGAGTACTTGAATCTCTATCCTAGTTTGTAGGAGGTTCTCCACCACAGAGACCCTGTGTTTGGAGGAGGCCATGATACACCCTATAGGAATCCACAACTGTAGATTCCTTGTCTCTGTTGCCCTACCGAGGCTACTAGGTGACGGACCAACTGACGCGATCTTTGAGAGGGGTTTTCTGGCTGCGATGGTTCGCTGAAACCCTAAATTTGATTTAGCGGGCGAGGCCTTGAGCAACGACAATCTTCTCTAGGATCACCTTCATATCAATTGTCGCGTCTTTTTCTTATAGTGCATACAAAATTCCGCTGGGATCTTCAATTTGGCCTACGACCCCCTTCGAGGAGAGTGGTGCTTACAGGAGGCCTATTGGGACTATGCACCTCTGAATTTATATGTTTTTCTGAACTGCCGATACGTTGGGGAATAACACCCCTTTCTGGTTGGGTGGGCGAGGGGGGTTATATGGGGAGGGACCGTAGCGACTGAGAATGGGAGAAAGGATTCCTTTTTAGCTCATAAAATAATCTATCTCAGTCAAAGCACAGGAAATTATTTTCAAAATTATAACGCTCTGGCTATGGGTCCACATACCTATTGCATCATTGTACCCAGAGATTTCTAATAACTGTTGGGTTGCCAAAACGCTTGGTTAAAATGGTCTTATTTGGTGGGCTCTCCCTAAGATCCAGCCTTTTTTTGGTTGAAGGTAGTGGATCTTATTCACTCAATCATAGGGATCTGGGTGCCGAATGAGCCTGTCGCCCTGCTCCTCTTTCAGGTCCCGCTTCCGGTCACCACCCTTAGAACACACCTCCTCTCATTTCTACTTCTAGTGCCTTATGTGGTCATCCTCGTTTATGGCTGTCTGTCTTGAAACCAGTCCTTTTCCTCGTGGGTGTAAGGAAGTACAATGTTCTTCAAAGATGGAGGGCTTCGAAAAAACACTGCTCAGCAATTGCGATGAAGCACTTCAAATATGGGGGGAATGGCTATCATTTTGCCAATACTGATCTCTACGACTTCGTTATTGCCTGAGGGATTCTTTGCTTGACTCCACAAACGGGGTTCCCCTGGATTGACACAGCTGGTGACTTGATAACAAATACTTGAGACCGACCCATTGACCCATTCCTTTTGGTTATTCTCTCTTTGGTTTATTGCTCTTAATTTGTTTTTCAATTGTTTATTAGTCTGCTGGCAATAGATATGCATAACTCTCAGTTACATCTGAATACATAATGCTGAGTTAACCTCTAATGGATCTCGGTCATTGTTAGGCCATGTTACACTGACCTGTATATTAGTTCTTATGTGAGTATGTAAGACTTGACTAATACGTGCTCCTGCTTTTTTGGTCTATGACCTATTGTCATGTGGTTCTTCTGCTTTTGCAAATGGTTACTTGATTCATTTTACTGTCATGTATACTGTTATTGTTTTCTTCTTTCTTTAATTAAAGCATTTTGAATAATACAAAAAAAAATAAAAAATTCTACTAAAAATAAAATATAAAAAAACCCCTACTCCAAACCTCATTATTAATCCATTGTTTAGTGTAGTCTTTTGCAGGTTAATACGTGAAAAGAAAAGTTTTGATGGTTACGGCCCTTTATAGGAAATTGCAGAGAGCAGACGTGGTGTTGTATCTAGTAGTATGTAGTATTATTTTGTCAGTATATGGAAACACTATTGATTGGATTTTCTAGTGAAATGAAGCAAAATTAAAAAATTATGTAGTTGAAAAAAAAATGTGAAAGTCCTCAGGAGAAGGTGCTTCTCCAATATTTGCTGTAATAGCCACATTCTGTAGCCGCGGCTCTGGACTATAGATCGGTTTCTGCGCCTCGTCACAGGTTTTCTAGATATCTCTTTTGTCCCCTGCAGAGAGGTCGTCTCCTTTACTCTATAACCCACCTGATGACGCCAACAGGAATTTTTGGGCGATCTGTCACTCTTCAGTCTGTTATGACACAGTTTTTTCTTTATGTAACGGAAAAGCGATGGGATTTCCTTGTTTATTTCTGTGGTTTTTGCATGGATACATGTTTGGCAGAGGCTTTGCATTGCCGTCTCCAATAAGGGCTTCCCTCGGAGCAGGCTTTGTGTTGTCTAGAACAGGAGTTGCTCTTACTTTTTCTAGTAGATGTTTCAGAGAGTTTTCAATGGATGATAAATTACTAAGTCGTGAATTATGGAGCTGCCTCATCAGATTTTAAAGTATCCTGAAACAGCAAGAAAAGTAGTTTTTCATTTCCGTGAGTGACAGCAGCAAAACTCCGAAGACTTGGACATCACATTTTTCACTGTTAGTCCTGCCCTTACCCTTCGCCTGGTTACCTTGGTCCCACCTACATAACCATCCTGTAGAAATCTCTATGTTTCAGCATGGGTGAGTTTCTTTTTACATGAGATGATATTTGTTTTTCTTCTTCTTCCATCCATTCAGTCATGTTCACCCTTTGGATACTCTGTAGGCCAATTCTCGCTATGTCTGACCCTTGGATATTCTGTAGGCCGTGTTTAACCATGGTGGTGACGTTTGGTATATACTGTAGGCCAGTTCTCACCATGTCCAACCCCTGGATACTCTGTAGGCCAGTTCTCACCATGTCCAACCCCTGGATACTCTGTAGGTCACTTCTCACCATGTTCGATCCTTGAATACTCTGTAGGCCAATTCTCGCTTCGTCTGACCATTGGATATTCTGTAGGCCAGTTCTCGCTATGTCTGACCCTTGGATACTCTGTGGCCAGTTGCTCGTATGTCTCTGACCCTTGGATACACTGTAGGCCAGTTCTCGCTATGTCTGACCCTAGGATACTCTGTAGGCCAGTTCTCGCTATGTCTGACCCTTGGATAGACTGTAGGCCAGTTCTCGCTATGTCTGACCCTAGGATACTCTGTAGGCCAGTTCTCGCGATGTCTGACCCTTGGATACCCTGTAGGCCAGTTCTCGCTATGTCTGACCCTAGGATACTCTGTAGGCCAATTCTCCACCAGTCCACAGGTGGATACTCTATAGGCCAGTTCTCACCAAGTCCGAACCTTGGATACTCTCTAGGCTAATTCTCGCTATGTCCACCCTTGGATAATCTATCAATCTGTTAGCAATTACCCAGGTTAATGAACTCCTAGTGCAGACTAGAGCATTAGGGATAAACGTCACGGGAGTAAAATAGCGCAAAAAAAAGCCTATAACAAAAGGGTAATTTATTCAATAAAAAGACGAACTATGCATTACGTGCTAGTGGCACTTCATCAGTCTCACCATGTCCGACCCTTGAATACTTTGTAGGCCAGTTCTCACCATGTCCGACCCTTGCATCCTCTGTAAGCCAGTTCTCACTATGTCTGGCCCTTGGATCCTCTGTAGGCCAGTTCTCACTATGTCTGGCCCTTGGATCCTCTGTAGGCCAGTTCTCACTATGTCTGGCCCTTGGATCCTCCTGTAGCGGCCAGCTACTAACTAGGTTGAGCCTTGATCCTCTGTAGGCCAGTTCTCACTATGCATGACCCTTAGATGCTCTGCAGGCCAGTTTTCGTCATGTTTGACCCTTGGAGAATCTGTAGGCCAGTTCCCTGCCTTGTCCAACTCTTGGTTACTACCCATGTTTTTCCAAAAATAAGACAGGGTCTTATATTATTTTAATTTCCCAAAAAAAGGGCTCTGGCTTATTTTTGGGGGAGGACTTATTTTTGGAAAAACCCGGTAGTAGCTTGTATAACAGTGTACATTTGGTGCGCCCTCAAAATAACTCAACAGATTGTAAGCCCTCGCGGGCAGGGTCCTCTTTCCTCTCTGTGTCAGTTACTAGTCATTTTTCGTCTACATTGTATTTGTTCAAACATTTGTTATGTATGTAAACTCCCTTGAATGTACCAGCGCCTGGAATCAATGGCGCTCTAAAATAAATAATAATAATAATAATAATAATAATATATATTACAGCCATCAATGTCTAAGCCACTGGCAACAAAAGTGAAAATGGACAAATTGTTCCCAACTTGCTATTTTCCCTCACCGGTGTCATGTGAGTCATTACTGTTACAAGGTCTCAGGTGTCAATGGGGAGCAAGTGTGTTAAATTTAGTGTTATCACTCTCACACTCATACCGGTCACTGCAAATTCAGCATGGCGCCTCATCGCAAAGAACTGTCTGAGGATCTGGAAAAAAATTTTTTTGCTCCACATAAAGATGACCGAGGCTATAAGAAGATGCCTACACCCTGACACTGAGCTGCAGTGCGGTGGCCAAGAGTATACAGAGGTTTAACAAGACAGGATCCACTCAGAACAGGCACATGTTCAGCGTCATATCCAAAGATGAGTGCTGCCAGCATAGCTGCAGAGGTTACAGGGTGGGGGGTCAAGCATGTCAATGCTCAGACCATACCATACACACTGCCTCAAATTGGTCTGCATGGCTGTCCTCCCAGAAGGAAGCCTCTTTTAAAGCTGATGCTCAAAAAAGGCCACAAACAGTTTGCTGAAGACAAGCAGACTAAGGACATGGATTACTGGAACCATGTGCTGTGTCTGATGAGACCGAGATAAGATATTTGGTTCAGATGATTTTAAGGGTGTGTGGCGGCAACCATTTGAGGAGTACAAAGACAAGTGTGTTTCCTACAAAAGTATATACTAAACTCTTCAGGAAACCGCATTGCGGTAGTACGTTACTGCAAGCGACAAGTAATCATCCTATGCACACAACAGCGGCAATTCCGAGCGGAGAGTACAATAGAGCTAGGAGGGCCTGCTCATTGGATACGGATTTCTTAAAAAAGAAAGACATTATTGATATGAGATTAGAAACACGAGGTTACCCGGTACATTTGTTAGAAGAAGCGTTTGACAAAGTTAAGAACGCCACACAACATACCTTACTGAATAAGCAGAAAAGTAGTAGAAATGGGCAATCAAAGAAGCAGGTAGTTTTTTCAACTAGTTTTAGTGATGATTTCAATAGCATAACATTTTTTTTTTTTTTTAAAACCTGCAAATTTTACGTCAGGATGCCGTTTTAAAAGAATGTGTGGAAGAGGGCATTCAATGTGTATCAAAGAGAGGTAAGACATTGGCTAATGAACTGTCCCCCAGTACATATGTAAGCAGAAAAGAAAAAACCTAGTTACAATATCAAGGTGCTTCCCGTGGTGGAATGAAATTAGTTTTTTGCAACCTATCCCCACTTATGGAATTTAGTTGTAAAGGTGAATTTTACCCCATTCTTTAAGGGGAGGGGAAAACAAATTACAAGAAATTTTGGGGAAACGGGAAACCCAATATGTAAATGTGAATGAAACACAAGACCAAATTTTTTTGGGTTTATTACATATTATGTAACCAATGCAACCTTTTGTACATAGGGAGCACAATAAGAAAACGTAAACGCTGAACATCTGGCGGGTATTCGAAATAAACAAACCCATATATCGGGAGCTACTAGACATTGTGTGGAATCGCAGGCAGGTAAAACTGCATCTTTTCAGTGCGGTGTAAGCGAAAGAGTGAATAAGCCACATAGAGGAGGCATTTGGGAACATAAAGTTAGGTTGCGTGAAGCATACTGGATTAGGGTATGTGACACACGCTTCCCCAGAGGAATGAATAAACGGAACGACCTTATATTTATCCATTAGTTGCACATTAAGATTTTAGTATAGACAATATAAATGGTGACAGTTTTTTTTAGATTCTGTTGTAGGCCATTGATAGCCACAGTGACATAGAGGTGATTTAAACGGGGGTTAAAATTGGTATACGCCCACTGTCAGGAGTTATTATGATTTTTTTTAATACATATAAATGTAGTGTTGTATAAGTGTCTGATGTGTGGGCCCTAAACGCATTCTTTTGGTGCTATTTTACACTGCCGGTAGAATGATAAAGTAAAAAAGTTGGGGGAAGAAGCACCCGGGACTTGTTTAGGGATTGATGTTTTAGTTTCCTAAGTCAAGTGGGGGTGGGGGTCATGTTTGGGGCTGCATGAGGCTGCCGGCTGTGGGGACTACAGTCATTGGGGGAAACCCATGAATGACAAACATGTCTGTGACATCCTGAAAGAGCAATCCTCCCTTCTGGGCCACAGGGCAGTGTCCAAACAAAATAAGACCCCCAAACACCTGCAGACCCCTGCCTTGCTAAAGAGTGAGGGAAAAGGTGGGGGATTGGCCGAGCGTCTCCGACCTAAACCCTAGGAGCACTGTGGGGCTCCTCAAGGAAGGTGGAGGAGCAAAAGGCTCTAAAAAACCCACCCCCCTGATTTCATGTTGGGAAGAGGATTCCAGTGGTGCAACTGTGAAGCTCTAGTGCCTCCGGGTCCAAGAGATTAAGGCAACGCTGGGAAATAATGGAGCACACAAAATCTGCCTTTGGGGAAAATTTTGTCTATTTTTCACTTAGGGTGTAATCTCTTTTTTTCCACTTGGGGGTGTCCTCACTTTTGTCGTCATTTAGGGTGTATCACTTTTGTTGTCACTTGGGGTGTCTCCTTTTCTTGTCACTTAGGGGGGTTTCTCACTTTTTTTGTCACTTGGGTGTATCACTTTTGTCCCCAGGGGTTTTTTGATTGTGGTTTTGTTGAGTTATTTTGGGGCACCAAATTTACACTGTTAGGCATGCTACACTGTAGAGAAAAAAACGGCCCCCAAAAACGGCCGTTCCTCTTGTGCGGACCCCGGTTTTGTCACGCTTTTTGCAAAAAACCCGGGGCCGCTTCTCGTTTTCCTGACGTCCCCCCCTACAATAGCATTGTATGGGGAAAACGCAAGAAGAAAGAAGACCGGGTATTAACAAAATGTTTTTTTAATACGCCGCTGCCCAAAGCGGGAGAGAAAAGACGACTGTGTTTGCTGCAACTGTCTTTTTTTTTGCCGCTATGGCACCGCACTGAGATCGTTTGCGGGCATTTAAAAACGAAAAGGCGGAGATTAGTAATTTCCCGAGCAGTGTGGCCTGTAATCTCCCCTAAGTTAATGTAAACCCTCCCGCTGTTCCCAAGGAGCTTCTTTTTTCCCGCTCGTTTTTTTTCAACTGGTCGTATTTTGGCCCAGAATACGTTTTTTAAAAGGAAATTTTTGGGGGCAGAATCCCCTTTTTTTATTTTTTGGGCACTTAAAAAAATTTTTTTTTAAAGGATTTTGGCACCAATTTAAAGTTAAACTCGCCTCTGACGCCCAAAAATACCCTTTTATTACGGGGTTTTTTGGGGGCAGGAAAAACCGTTTTTTTTTTTCGTTTTTTTGGGACTAAAAAAATTTTTTTTTTTCAGTTTTTTTGGGACCAATAACGTTATTTCCGCCTCTGACCCCCAAAAACGTTTTTTTTACAGATTTTTTTGGGGCAAAAAATTTTTTTTTTTACGTTTTTTGGCACTAAAAAATTTTTTTTTTTTTTTTCAGATTTTTTGGGGCCCCCAATTTAAAAATTTTCTCGCTTTTTGACGCCAAAAAAACGTTTTTTTTCGGGGGGTTTTGGGGGCAAAAAAAAAAACGTTTTTTTTTTTCGGTTTTTTGGGGCAAGAATCCCCTTTTTTAGGCTTTTTGGGGGAAAATCCGTTTTCTTTCAGGGTTTTTGGCGCTAATAAAAAGTGATCTACTTTTTTACGCAAATAAATAATTTTTTATGGTTTTTGGCGGCAAAAAACCGTTTTTTGCGGGGGTTTGGGGGCTTAGGTTTAAAATTTTTTAAAAAAAATTTTTTTGTTTAAAAAAACTGTCACGCTTCTGCACTTAAAATTTTTTTTTTTTAACGGAAAATTTTGGGGCAATAAAAGCTTTTTTTTTGGGGTTTTGCCCCTTAAAAACCTTTTCTTTTCAGATTTTTTAGCTAAACAAATTTTTTCCCGCCGTATGGAAAGATAATGGGGTTTTTTTTTGGATTTTGGTTGCAAGAAAACTGGTGGGAAAATTTAATAAAGTAGTTTGCCCCGCAGCAGAAACACACAAAGGCCAAAGTGCTAAAAATGGCTTTCAGTGATCAAAAGGAAGTTCTAAAATTTAAAATGTTAAAACCACCTGTAAGGGGGTTTTTTTACATCCCATGGCCTTTTAATTTTTTGCTTTCATTAAAAAGCAAGCAAATGCTTCCAAAAAAAAAGCTTCAAAAAAAAAAAAAGCTCCAAAAAACGAAAAAACGCCCCAAAAAAAACGAAAAAAAAAAAAAAAAAAAACGGCCGTTTTTTTTCAGGGCCTTTTTACAGGCAGTGGACAAAAAACTCAGCTTCATAACGTTTTTTTTGTAATTCGTTTTCAGGTCGTTTTTTGTCCCTGCAGTGTAAATTTCTAGCCTTTTAAAAACCGGTGGGTTTCTGGCAAATTTCATTGTTCAAAGTGTCCGATCCCCAGTGTTGTCTCATGAAGAATATAATCCCAAAATTTAAATATGTGAAAGGGGTTTTTACTTTTGTGACATTTCTTTATTTGGGTTAAAAGGCTTTAAATTTTCAAGGCAAAAAAAGAAAAGTCTTATGTCCACTGTAGAATCTAAGTTCTGCCTCATGTTGTATAAGGTTTTGGGCACCCGGGCAGTCCTTTCCAACCCTCAAAAGCAAGGAACCCCAATTTAAACCCAAAATGCAAAGTGAAGTTCTTCATTCAAAAGCAATAAAGGGTTGTGATAAAACCAAAATCACATTTTTTTCGTTTTCCCTTAATAGGGATTCCCGTGTTGGGGGCCCCGTTTCCCCAAATTTCCCCCTTAAAGGTTTTAGGGCCACATTTGGCCCCTTTCTCATAGTAGGAAAACAAAACCAAAACCCCGGGCTTAAAAACAAAGGCCCCAAAGGAAATACTTCTTGGGGGCAAAGGGGGGATATACAAAATTTTAAATTTAAAAAACCCCCAAAAAAACCCCAAAATTTCCCCATAGGAAACACCAAAAAAAAAATGAATTTAAAAAAGTCCACTTTAGGGGGAATAATAACTAAATAAGTTGAGGCGTCTGCTGTTGTTACAGGTCGGGGAAAAGTGAATGTTCATTCAAATTTGCGTTACCCTCACTGGTTAACCCTCAGAATGGAAAGTACATTTGCTGAAGGCACCCACAAGTCCCAACAACAAAACTTTAATCAACTCTAAGCTGTCTATAAAAACATAAAGCCCCCTTTATCCCCTCAGGTCAGGGGCAAAGGGTCCTAAAGCTTGGATTAGTTTTATATGTAAGAAATGTTTTTAAAACAAAAACAGTGGGGTGCTCCAAAAAGGGGCGGTTTTATAAAACCCAAAGATAAAACAAAACGCAATTTTCGCCCCTGTTTTCGCACACCTATGCACTATCAAAAAAATAGTTATAGAAAAGCAGGCCATTTGAATTTCTCAAGTTATGCAAAACCCAAAACCCAATTTCACTACAACCAAATTTTCCCCCATACTCTTTTTTATTTAAATTTTTAAGGTACCAGTTTTCCAAAAGGCTCTAATTCTACCCCCCATACAGTGACCCTATTTGTGAACTGAATTCACCCCTATTTTAGGGGTTGGGATAGTGGTTTGATGTGGGAAAGGACAAAGGGTCTGCAGACTGGGAATTTTTACCCCCCTTTTTCCCGGGGGACCGGTTTTTTAGGTGGTAGGGGGACCAGTTACACGGCTCGCAGAAAAGTATAAATTTGCCCCCTGCAGTAAAACCCTAAAAGAGGTTTGGTAAACCCGTGTAAACAGGTTCTGCAAAACTGTATATTTCCTCCATACGTGGCCCCTTTTTATAGTAGATTTTAAAAATGTACCTGGCTCTGCAGACTGTTAAAATTACCCCCCTTTTAAAATGACCCTTTTTGTGGTAGAACCAGTGTTCCCGGCTTTTGCAGGGGCTGTATTTAAAACCCCATACAGTGACCAGGGGATAGAAGGGATATAACAGTGTACAAAAGACTCAGCAAGTGAATATTACCAAACCCTATTTTTGGGTGTTTAAAAAGGTAAATAACAGTTTTACCTGGCTTTTGCAGACTGTATAAATTTCCCCATACAGTAGGCCCTATAGTGGTAAAACCAGGTACACGGCTCTGCAGGGCTGTATATAACCACCTATAGGGCCCCTTTTGTGGGTTTTTAAAACCCGTGTACACCCAAACTCTGAACTGTAAATTACCCCCAAACGTGCCCATATAATGGCTTAGACCATTAAAACACAGGCTTTTGCAGGGTGTTTTTTAATTTATCTCCTAAAGGGACCCCAATAATAGTGATAGAACCAGTGTACACAGGCTCCCGCCGACTGAAAGTAAACCCCCCATACAGTGACCATATAGGGGGAGGGTAAAAAAGTGTACACAGACTCCCAGAGGAATTTTAAACCCCCCATTTAGTGACCCTTTTAGAGGTAGATCCCCGTGTGCTTTAGGCTCTGCAGGGGCACATTAACCGATAACAACACAGTTTAAAATTTTAAAGGGGTTAAAGGTTTTTGTCTTTTCTATCGGAAACCCTTCACTTTTCCTTTTTCTTTTTCCTTTTACTGGGGGGTTTTTTTCCCATAATGAGGGTCTACAAAAAAAAAGCTTGGTAACCCGGGTTTTCCTATGATAGGGAAAAGGGCAGATCCTGCTGTTTGGGGGGGTGGGGAGTCACCGATCGTTCCTATATAGGCCCCAATAAAGTAGGTAGATATGTATGTCACCCTAGTAGGTTATAGGTACCTGGACCCCCAGTCTGTAGGCAGGTGTATGTCCCCCAGTCTGTAGGCAGGTATATGTATCCCCATATTCTGTAGGCAGGTTAATGTCTCCTATATTATTCTGTATGGTAAGCAGACATAGGTCCCCCACTGTCTGTATGTTAGGCAGTTATAGGTCCCCCATAGTCTGTAGGGTAAGCAGCAATACACCCCCCATATTAGTCTGTATGGTAGGCAGATATAGGTCTCCCATAGTCTGTAGGGTACGCAGGTATAGATCCTCCTAAGTCTGTAGTGTAGGTATAGGTCCCCCATAGTCAGTATAGGCAGGCATAGGTCCCTCTTAGTCAGTATATGCAGGCACAGGTCCCTCATAGTCAGTATATGCAGGCATAGATTCCCCATAGTCAGTATAGACAGGCATAGGTTCCCCACAGTCAGTATAGGCAGGCATAGGTTCCCCACAGTCGGTATAGACAGGTATATCTCCACCAAAGGCAGGTGTAGGCAGGTAAATGTCCCCCATAGTCAAGTAAAGGCAGGGTTTCCAGGTTGACATTACAAAATAAAAAAAATGACAGTACTCACCTCTCTCCTCGCTGCTCTGAGGCTCTCGTTGCTGTCATCCCACTGGCATTTTCCCGGCACAGACGGTGTGATGTTGTAGGTGCATACAGCTGAAAAGCTCGATGTCGGAGCCTGGATGCCGACTAAGTACTGGCAATGTCCCGATGACAGCGGTGCATTGGGCGTCTCGCCGAGACATTGCCAGAGAAGTAGGACCCAGTCGACAAAAGCAGGACTGTCTGGTCACCTTAAGCAATGGGCAAAGTGCAAGAGTGAAGTGCTGTATAGGCAGTCTTATAAAGCAGCTGTAGGATGGGCACCAAGAATCAACTCCACTGGTGGGCCCCAGGAATCAACTCCACTGGTGGGCCCCAAGAATCAGCTCCACTGGTGGGCCCCAAGAATCACCTCCACTAGTGGGCCACAAGAATCAACTCCACTGGCGGGCCCCAAGAATCAACTCCACTGGCGGGCCCCAAGAATCACATCCACTGGTGGGCCCCAAGAATCACATCCACTGGTGGGCCCCAGGAATCAACTCTACTGGCGGGCCCCAGGAATCAACTCTACTGGCGGGCCCCAAGAATCAACTCCACTGGTGGGCCCCAAGAATCAGCTCCACTGGTGGGTCCCAAGAATCACATCCACTGGTGGGCCCCAAGAATCACATCCACAGGTGGGCCCCAGGTATCAACTCCACTGGTGGCCTCAGGAATCAACTCCATTGGTGGGCCCCAAGAATCATCTCCACTGGTGGATCCCAAGAATCAACTTCACTGGCGGGCCCCAAGAATTACATCCACTGGTGGACCCCAAGAATCAACTTCACTGGAGGCCTCCAAAAATCAACTCCACTGGTGAGCCCCAAGATTCAGCTCCACTGGTGTACTCCAAGAATCAACTGTACTGATGAGCCCGAGGAATATACTCTACTGCTGAGCTCAAAGAACCACCTCCACTGGTGGGCCCCTAGAATCATCTCCACTGGTGGGCCCCAAGAATCACCTCCACTGGTGGGCCCCAAGAATCAACTCCACTGGTGGGACACAAGAAAACAACTCCACTGGTGGCCCCAAGAATCACCTCCACTAGTGAGCCCAACGATTCAGCTCCACTGGTGGACCCCAAGATCAGCTCCACTGGTGGGCCCCAAGATTCAGCTCCACTGGTGGGCTCCAAGAATCAACTCGACTGATGGGCCCCAGGAATATACTCCACTGGTGAGCCCCAAAAACCACCTCCACTGGTGGGCCCCAAGGATCAAATCCACTGGTGGGCCCCAAGAACCACCTCCACTGGTGAGCCCCATGAACCACCTCCGCTGGTGGGCCCCAAGGATCAAATCCACTGGTGGGCCCCAAGAACCACCTCCACTGGTGGGCCCCAAGGATCAAATCCACTGGGGAGCCCCATGAACCACCTCCACTGGTGGGCCCAAAGGATCAAATCCACGGGTGGGCCCCAAGAATCCACTCCACTGGTGAGCCCCAAGGATCAAATCCACTGGTGGGCCCCAAGAATCCACTCCACTGGTGGCCCCAAGAATAAACTCCTCTGGTGGGCCCCAGGAATAAACCCCCACTGGTGGGCCCCAAGAAAAAATCCACTGGGGGCCCCAAAATTAAACTCCACTGGTGGGCCCCAAAATAAATCCACTGGTGGGCAAAGAATAACCCCTCCACTGGTGGCCCAAGAATCCAATCTCAATGTGGTGGCCCCTTTAAAAAATTTGGGGGACAGATGTTTTTTTTAAACATCTATATACATTGAAAGGCTGTAATACATGCCTGCAGCCAATAGATAAATTTAGAAACATGACTCAGCACGAAAGTCGTACAGGAAAATCACCAGCCCTCGCCCCGGTCACATGAAGCTACTCCCAGTATAGTAATTTCTCCCACCATGCATTTAACTCTGTCCAAGCTGCTCTTGCCTGATATAGTGGAGAGTTGGGAGACTCCACTCGCTTGAACTGTCCCTATGAAGTTATCTAGATGGGCGCTTTTGCAGATTTTTGGTGCTAATTTCCATACTGACAATCCACAACAGAAGTGTCCAGTACGGGGTCTTGTCCACCCAATATAATATATGGAGGGTGCTGCCACGTAAGCTTCAGTCTTCCCTGCAAAAGTGGGTGCATATGGTCCTATGCGATCAGTAGCGAGATCAGCCAGGATACCGCCGGCAGCTGCATTGGGGAGTGTTCACATTATGTTTTCACTACAAACAAAGCAGAACATACCAGTCCAGAACATAGCACCTTATACTCCCTGGACTAAAACACCATTCTTAAAAGAGTTTTCCGCCAGTACTTTTTTTTTCATTTAAAGGAGCAGACTGATTGAAAAAAATCAGCCAGCCTTACTTTCCTCCCTGCTCCCTCGCCGCTGCTGATCTAACACTAACACGGTTCTCGTTGATCTCCAATTTCTGGTACGTGGTCTCAACAAACAGGAAATGGTCACCCAAATGATTAGCCAATTTGGGTTCTCCTGGGTGTTAGGAAGGGTAACCGGGAAAGCAGGGACCTGGGTCATGTGGGATTGGCCTTTGTGCACAGAGTTACATAAGACTCTTTTTGCATTTCATGTGGCAGTGCCCATTGGAGCTACCCTGACATATAGCTTCAACACCTACCTGTGACGGACGGCATCTGTCATATAAAGGATCCCATGTTAAAGGGGTTTTCCCATCTGGCTGTTCTGCAGCAGTGACTGACATTTCAGCTCTGCTGACTGCTCTACAGCTTTAGGCTCCCACTTCCTGTTCAGGCTGTGGGCGGTTGTACAGCTTCACGCTCCTACTTCCTGTATAGGTTGTGGGTGGTTCTACAGCTTCAGACTTCCACCGTTCAATTTTAGGCGGTTCACAGCTTTAGTTTTCCCCTTCCTTTCGCTGGGGCAGTTCTATTGCTTAGGTTCCCAATTCCCGTTTGGCTTTGGGGGGTTCTACATTTTTAGGCTCCCCCCTTCCTGTTCAGCGTGGGCGGGGCTACATTATTCCTCTTTTCCCGTTCGCTGTGGGCGTTCTACAGCTTCAGACTTCCACTTCTTGTTCATATTGTAGGCGGTTCTACAGCTTCAGGTTCCCATGTCCTTTTCAGGCTGTGGGCAGTTCTATAGCTTCAGGTTCCCACTTCCTGTTCAGGCTGTGGGCGGTTCTACAGTTTCAGGCTCCCACTTCCTGTTCAGGCTGTGGGCGGTTCTACAGCTTTAGGCTCCCACTTCCTGTTCAGGCTGTGGGCGGTTCTACAGCTTCAGGTTCCTACTTCCTGTTCAGTATGTGGGCGGTTCTACAGCTCAGGCTCCCACTTCTTGTCCAGGCTGTGGGTGGTTCTACAGCTTCAGGCTCCCACTTCCTGTTCAGGCTGGGGGCGGTTCTACAGCTTCAGGCTCCCACTTCCTGTTCAGGCTGTGGGTGGTTCTACAACTTCAGGCTCCCACCTCCTGTTCACGCTGGGGGCGGTTCTACAGCTTCTGGCTCTACTTCCTGTTCAGGCTTTGGGCTGTTCTACAGCATGGACAGACGTTTCAGCTCTTGTAGCTGCTATTGCTAGCTGTGCCTGTTAGAAGGACATTGGCGATGGATGGGTTGTGTAAAACAATGACACTGTCCAACCAAGATGTCTGGCTATAAATGTGAGCTAGGAGAGCTGCATTTTCATCAGAGGAAGCCTCTA
Organism: Phyllomedusa bahiana; assembly: GCA_025379985.1. NCBI lineage: Eukaryota > Metazoa > Chordata > Amphibia > Anura > Hylidae > Phyllomedusa > Phyllomedusa bahiana. The sequence goes on from JAODAL010018466.1 coordinate 28,333, forward strand.
GTGATTGAGAAAAGCTTACATGCTGCCAAGACAAACTGATATCTGTGTATTTTAAATTTTACATTTTTATTAAGAATTTTCATATAACAAAACAAGAACGGCATAAATATCTGTGTATTTACATACAAAGATAACAGTGTCACTACAGACTTGACAGCAAGTCACAGGGATACTGAGCTATCTCAAATTCAACACTTTAATGTTCACCATTTGAGATGCCGTTGTTGAAGCCAAAACCAGGGATGGATTTCAAACAAGGAAAAGTCTCAATCTTTCCTTATAGGGGTTGTCTCACTACATTGATTCATCTTACCTCAGTCCTGTTTTCTTGGTTTCATTTTGAATTCAGGGGCGTGTTTACTGGCTTCTACTAGGCTGAAATAGAAGCCAGGTCTGTAGCTATAGCAACCAGTGCTGGCAGCCTATCAGGAGAGCTCAAACCGGTCTGTAGCTACAGCAACCTGAGGAGCTGATGCAGCCCATACAAGAGGGGATATCTAGGAATAGGTTGGACACTGGTAATGGACACATATTGCAAAGTGACTTGTTTTTGCAAGATCTTTAACATAAAAAGCAGCAATCCTTGTAGTGAGACAACCCCTTTAATTTATGTCCTTCAATTATGATCCATTCCTGGTTTTGGCTTTAAAAACAGCATCTTAAAAGCTGAACATTTGAATGCAGCCCTAGGTTCACATCCACGTAGGAGGTTCTGTTAAGAGGCAAAGACGGACACCTAGGGATCCACTTTACAACGGACACCCTTGTTGATTATAATGGGTCTATTTGGTTTCTGCAACAGTATCAAAAATAGTGCAGCTTGCTGCGCTATTTTTTTGTCATTCCCGACAGATCATGCGACGCATATGTGAACCAAGCCTGTTAAATTTTCTCTCGTTAAACTCCCAACCGGCTAATAAGACACACATAGAGCAAAGAGGTGTTCGGCAGCCTAGGAAAGCATCCGTGAACAAGCAGGAGATAAAAACTGCTCTAGCTCTGAAATAAAGCAAAATCAGAACAGCAATGTATTTGGTTAGTATGTGTATTTACCTTTGCCTACATGTTACAGCTAATCAATAAGATGGAAATACCCCTTTTACCAGTTCCTGACCGGCCCGCGCACCCCACCACCCCTTCTTAACCAGACTCATCTTCATTTTCTCTAGTACCTGCAGGTTTGAACGCTATCACGCTCTCTGATTTTTGTAATTTTTTTTCATCTTTTTTTTTTATCTGTGATACATAAGGCTTTATATCTATGTAATGTGCACATTAGTTTTTGTTTTTTTTAAATAATATAAAAGAAAATGGTAAAAATAAAAAAATGGCATTTTTATATCCCTTTTATTTCCATAGAATCCATAAATATTCCTCTACTGCAGGTGACACTTTCGCCTTCATGGGGTAATGGGGTCTATGTCTAGGTTTAATGTAGACTCTGCTCACTGCAGTGTGGACGTCACCTTTGGCTTGTTTTAATTTTTTTTTTTTTTTTTTTAACCAGTCTTCCTATTTCAGCAAATAAAAAATTCTTGTCAGACTGCCCCTCTGACCTGGTTACTATTTGTAGGTATTAGTTCATGCTCACCTCACAACTAGAGTTCATATTAGACTCGTGGGAGTGAATATGTGCTGTGCCTGAAGGTCAAGATCCAGCACTTGAACGCCGCTCCCTACAGAAGACTTGTTCGTATTTATTTAGCACATTCCTTATGAATTGAGACCCGGCTGTAGCATCATTGTGTTGCTCGGAAGTTTCGGTCTGTTCTAAAAAGTTTGCTTGGGGTAAGAAAAGAGGGAATGTGATATTTTACATTTTAGACAATAAACTGCAAAAAAAAAAGAAAAGGTAATTTCTAAAAAAAGAAACAAGTACAAGAATAACAGCCCCGGGCGTCACGCTCCTCCTGGAAGCATTGTGCACCACAGCCCGGCATCAAGTCACCTATTCTGCTCCAATAGAGTTGCTTTCCTGTTACTTAGGAGTGGAGAGCACATTTCAAATCACTGAGGTTTTTAAAATCTGATCACTTCCAGACCAGGTAGTTGCCCCCGTCCTACTGAATGGTTTCCCCCCATTTCTGACCGGTTCAGCCCCCCTTCTACTGACCGGTTCGGCCCCCTCCTACTGACTGGTTTGACCCCCCCACCTACTGCCTGGTTCAGCCCCCTCCTTCTGACCGGTTCAGCCCCCCTCCTACTGACTGGTTGGCCCCCTTCCTACTGACCGGTTAGCCCTCTCTTCCTACTGATCGGTTTGGCCCTGTCCTACTGACCGGTTCTTCCTCCCTCCCATTGACCGGTTCGGCCCCCCTTCTACTGACCTGTTCAGCCCCCTCATACTGCTGGTTGGCCCCTCCTCCCACTGATCGGTTAGCCCCCTTCCTACTGACTGATTCGGACCCCTCCTACTGACCGGGTCGGTCCCCTCCAACTGACCAGTTCAGCCCCGCGCCTACTGACCGGTTGGCCCAGTCTCCTACTGACCGTGATGGCCCAGTCTCCTACTGACTGGGTTGGCTCAGTCTCCTACTGACCGGGTCGGCGTCCTCCTTCTGACCGGTTCAGCCCCTGTCCTACTGACCGGGTCGGCCCCCTCCTACTGACCGGTTCAGCCCCTCTTCTACTGAACGGTTGGCCCTCTCTTCCTACTGATCGGTTTGGCCCCCACCTACTGACTGGTTCTGCCCCACTCCCACTCACTGGTTCGGCCCCTCATTCTACTGACTGGGTTGGCCCCCTCCTACTGACCGGGTCAGCCCCTCTCCGACTGACCGGTGGGTCCTCTCTTCCTACTGATCGGTTTGGCCCCCTCCTACTGACCGGTTCTGCCCCACTCCCACTGAACAGTTCGGCCCCCCTTCTACTGACCAGTTCTGCCCCCTCGTACTGACTGGTTGGCCCCCTTCCTACAGACTGTTTAGGACTGCTCCTACTGACCGGTTCGGCCCCCTCCTACTGACCGGTTGGCCCCCTCTCTTACTGAACGGTTCACCCCCACCTGCTGTAGTACATGCGACTTTGAATGCTATAATGCTTTTTCGTGCTCAGTTATTTTATTTTATTTTTTTCCCCTGTGACACATAAGGCTTTATTTTTATGTCATTTTTTTGTAAAAATAATATCGGGGAAAAGCTGAAAACAAAATTAAAAAATTCTTAAGTGGGGTGAAAAGTGTAAAAAATGTACTTGCGCAATGTTTGTGGGGTTTAATTTTTAATGTGTTCACTCTTCGCGGTATAATTGATGTGTTATCTGTATTCTGTAGGTTGGTACATACCAAATATGTAGGGTTTTTGTTATGTTATATTACCGTAAAAAAACCTAAAAAAAAAAATTGTATTGTATAAATTTGGGCTGGAGTGCCAGATTCTGCAACGAATAACATTTTTGTTTTTCTACCTATGACCCCGAGTAAGGAGGCATTTTTTGCAGGCTGAAGTGCATGTTTATTGGTTCCATTTTATGACTTTTTTGATAACTTTTATTCCAATTTTTAGGGAACGTTAAATGATCCAAAAAAATTCTATATTCATCTTATAAATTGTTCAGCGTACGGGATAAATGATTTTATATTTTAATAGATCGGACTTTTATGGGTGTGGCAATACCAATTATGTGTAACTATTTTATTGGTATAATGGCAAAAGGGGGATTATTAGAACTTTTTTTATTTTTTTTACACTGTAAAACATGATTTTTTTTTTTATACTTTAACATTGAGTCCCCCTAGGTGACTCTAGGAGGCGCGATCGTTACTAGTATAAATAATGCAGCAGGATGAACAAAGATGGTGGTTTTATCACTTCCTGTCTGGGGAAGTAGTAAAACGGGAGACATGGCGGCGATGGAATCTGTATATTGTGTTAGGGCGGCACTCACTATGAAAGTATGGACTCTTGGGTGAAAGTTGATGGGTTTGGTGGTGCCGAGAAATACAAAAATATTTCAACAGCACTCCATTGGTTCAATGCCATTAGTTTATTGATACAAATCAGATGAGACCTAACAGAAGGAATGTGATCGTGACCATGGCTAAATCTCACCCTGAAGTTCTTCTTGAGTTATCAGTGCTGTGGAGAAAAAACTGAAAAACAGAGGTTATTGAGTAGTCACATGTAATGCACAAATATAGTCACGTTCCCGATCTAAGCCTTTAGGGCTGAGTGTATCAAGTTTGTGGATCCAGAATGATTCAAGTTCTATCAGTAATTTTATATGGTTGCCGCGTCTCCTGGGGCGTGTTACCTGTTCTAAGACTTGAAATCTAAGTTGTGTGTACTGTGCTTGGCCTCCATAAAGTGGTAGGAAATGGGAAGCCATGTTTTATTACAACGTATAGTGGATTTATGGTTTGATAACCTATCCTTAATCCGTTGTGTGGTCTCGCCCACATGCAGTAGGCCACATGGACACTTAATCAGGTATACTATGAATGTGCTGTCACACGTGTAGTACCCTTTCACCTCAAATTCTCTGCCTTTTCGAGGGTGTTGGAAAAAGGAACCCTTGATGACATTCGAACAGTGTGAGCAATGTTAACATGGGAAAGTTCCCTTTCTCTGGGTAGTAAGTGTCAGTTGTAATGGTTAATTACATTCGCTTTAACAAGATTATCCCTAATGTTACGGGGTCTTTTAGTACAAATCACAACTGGATTCTGAAACCTCTCAATGCCGGGGTAAGCTTGCTTAAGAATGCCCCGATGTTGTTGTATAATACTATACACTCCTTTCATCAAGGGAAGATGGGTGTTGACAAATGCAATCGCCATGGTTTAGTCCTGTTAGTTTCTTTTTTGGGGATATCAGCACTGAGGGCAACATGAATAATCTAGGTGCATAGAGGTCAGTTCCAAATAGCTTTTAAGCAGAGTAGAATGCACCAGAATGTATGAACCTGTTCTACTGTGGGTCATAGATTAGGCGCATTGTAGTTCCACTGCGACAACTAAGGCTCAGGTAAACCACTTGTAACTTGGTCTGGCAGTAATGCGCCCAGTTTTGGCGTCCTCCAGTCATAAATGTGTAGAATCATACGGTTGTGGTACGACTTGCCCCCAGAATGCCCCCACATCTTGGGAGCATTAGGGTGCCTTCACACGATGCGTTTTTTGACGCATTTTTGACACAATTTTCTACGCGTTTTTGATGCGTCTTTTGTGCAGCAATGTACAGCAAAAATGTGTAAAAAAAAGTGTAAAAAAATGTACCGTGTGAAAGCACCCTTACAAAGTGCTGTAGGTGCCACAAAATGTGCCTAATTTTGGAGTGCGCTTGTTCTTACATCTAAAGAACAGGGTAGTGCGAGTTTTTGGGCTGAAAGGACACCAGAATACTGTCGCCCTAAGACTATGCTCAGGGTAACCCCTCTCCGCAAATTTTTGTGTCATTTCACCCAAACATTTGGATCTTACAGAAGGGTCAGAAACCATCCTACTTACTCTCATCAACTGAGACCTTGGAAATGATTCCTTGATATTTGAGGGGTGACAACTATGGAAATTCCACCAGATTATTTCTCTCCGTAGGTTTCGTATATAGATATGTACTTAGGGTATTGTCCTGATTTGTAATCACTAAAGTGTCAAGAAGGTTTAGTTTATTCTGATCGAATTGAATGGTGAACTGCAATTCTGGTCAAATTGAGTTCATCCAACTTAGGAACAGCATTAAAGTATCTCAGATGCAAAAAATGTCATCTATGTATCTTTTCGACATTATGACATATTTTTTTGAAAAGGTCATTAGTTTATATGTAGTCACCTTTAAAGTATGGCACATAGGCATTAGCTTATGGAGGTGTTGTACTTGACCCCATGGCTGTCCCACATTTCTGTCTGCAAAAATTGTACTCAAAGAGGAAATAGTTTTCCTCTAACATAACAAGTGGTTATAGCCTTCACAAGGCTTCCAGCTACCATGTTAACCAATCGGCACCCCATGATCACGCCACGGGGGTGCCGATCAGAGTATGTAAAAGGTTAAGAGCTAGCACTTGAACGCCACTCCCTACAGAAGACTTTATTTAGCACATTCCTTGTGAATTGAGACCTGGTTGTAACACCATTACGTTGCTCGGAATTTGGTACTAAATATTATAGATAATCAACTGAAAAAAAAGAAAAGGTCATTTCTAAAAAAGAAACAAGTACAAGAATAACAGCCCCGGGAGTCACACTCCTCCTGAAAGCATTGTGCAACACAACCCCACACCTTTTCTGCTTCCTGTTACTTAGGAGTGGAGAACACATTTCAAATGACTGAGGTTTTTATAATCTTCTTGTAACCACTTTCAGACCAGTTCATTGCCCACCACCCTCTAACAGTTTCGCCCCCTTCCCACTCTTCATACCAGGCTCATTTTCCTTTTTCGTAATACATGCGGGTTTTCGTAATACTTGCGGCTTTTTTGTGCTCAGTTATTTCACAATTTTTTTACACCTTTTTTTCTGTGATAAGTAAGGATTTATTTTTAGGTAATTTTTACGATAGATTTTTTAAAAATAACATTAAGTAAAATGGTAAAAAAAATAATATTTTTTTCACATTTTTGTATGTGGGTTTGCAATTGTGTCCCTTTTCCGTCACAGACGTTTTCATATTTGCGATCGGGACTAAAGGTTGAAGCTTTGGTTGTCAGAGTGTTTTTTTTGTGTATGTGTGTTGTTTTTTTTCTGATTTCCCCTGTCACTAGGGGAAAAAGTAACAAAAGTACTGAACACATGAAGAAAGAGAGATGCAAAAAGCCATGAAAAGTCATGAGACACCTGAAATCTATCAGTAATTAGAAAGAAATCCTGCCACTTAGTGAAACAAATATCAGCTGATTCAACTGATGGCCAATAGAAACATTTTTCATTACCAAGGTGCCACACAAGAAATATCTCATGATGGATGAAACCAGCGAACTGTCTCAAGACATTTGCAACCTTACTGTTGCAAATCATACTGATGGCATTGATTACAGAATAATTCCAGTGAGCACTGTTGGGGTCATAATCCAGAAGTGGAAAGGACATAATTTCACCATAAACCGGCCACGACCAGGTGCTCCCCGCAAGATTTCAGACAGAGGAGTGAAAAGAATTATCAAAAGAGTTGTCCAAGAGCCAAGGAGCCCTTGTGGAGAGCTGCAGAAAGACCTGCAATCCACAGGTACAACAATAAGAAATGCAGTCACCCTCCATGGCCTGTATGCACTTACCTTCCATGGCCTGTATGCACGCTCACCTTCCATGGCCTGTATGCACGCTCACCTTCCATGGCCTGTATGCACGCTCACCTTCCATGGCCTGTATGCACGCTCACCTTCCATGGCCTGTATGCACGCTCACCCTCCATGGCGTGTATGCACTTTCACTATGCAAGGTTGCATCGCTGAACAAAACCATGTTCAAGCACATTTAAAGTTTCCTCAACAACATTTAGACCGAAACAGTGGGAGAGTATAGTCTGGTCAGATGACACCAAAATTGAACTCTTTGGATGCCATAATACAGACCATGTTTGGAGGCCAAAAGGCACCGCATATCACCCCAAAAACACAAACAGTGCAACGTGTAGGTGCGAACATCATGGTGGGGGTTGCAGCAGACGCCACTGACAAACTTCATAGAACTGAAAGAAGGATGAATGGACAAATGAACTTAGACATTCTGGATACAAATCTGCTGCCGTCCACCAGGAGGATGAAGATGAAAAGAGGATGAACGTTTCAGCAATGATCCCAAACACACGGCCAAGGAAACTCTCAACTGGTTTCAGGGAAAGAAAATAAAGCTGCTAGGATAGCCGAGCCGATCACCTGAGCTGAGTCCAATAGAAAATTTACGGAAGGAACTAGAGCTCAAAGTTAATAGAAGGAGCCCATGGAAGCTTCAGGATGTGAAGAGTCTTTGTGTGGAAGAATGAGCCGTGATCCCCCCGAGTAATGCAGGCGACTAGTTTCTACATACAAGAGGCGCCATCACCAAGGCTTTTGTACCAGGTATTAAATACATTTCAGTGAGCGTGTTCAATACTTTTTCCCTTTGTTATTTCTCATTCTTACACATAATTTATGGACATCTATGGTCTGATTTCTTTGCCTGTGTGGAATGGATGGGTTCTTACCGACATCAGTGGAGAATTTCATGTCAGTAGCATTTAGAAATATATTTACTTGGAAAATTAGTGATGTGTTCAAAACTTATTTAACCTACTCTATCTGTGTGGTGGGGACGTGGGGGGTCAAGCAGCGAAGGGAATGGGAGTGGTAGTGGCTTGCAATGAGCGCTCTCACACTTGTCACGGTTGCTGTCACTTACCAAAACCTCTCCCGCTCTTCCGGCAACCGGCACCGGTGCGGAGGGGGACTGCACTGCGGATGTCGGTGGTGGTAAATGTTCCTCTGGGGCACACTCTAGAGGTGGTCTCTTCCTCAACTACCTGACGTAGGTGGTGTGCGAGGTGCTCTTGATGTTAGGTGCAGAAATGACAGACAGGAGACAAAGGTTTAACAGATTTCAAATCATCTAAGGCCTCTTTACTTCACCAGATAAGATGGAATACACATGGCATAGACTAGTTGAAATTTATGCAAAACAACGTAACTAGACATATCAGGAGACAGGTGCAAGCTGGTAGCTAAACACAGGGGTAAAGTAGAGGTAATTTCTAGAACATTCTTAGTGCAGTCAATACAGAATAATAGTGCAATTATTACTAAATAATTATCAAACATTGTACCACCAACCCCTACACACTAAATATGTACAGTGTATACACAGCGATTGGGAAGGCAGGGACAGTACTACCAGTAAACCATCCCTGCCTTCTCAGTGGAGAGCCCGGCTAATGCTGACAGCCGGCTCTCCTCTGTCACAGCTGCATGTATGGAGCACTGAAACTGCTGTATACGTGGGTTGGAGATAGCTACGATCTTGGCACTTAACCAGATAAAAGGCACAGTTAGTATATGAGGACACGGTCCATTGTGGCCTGTGATTATGGGGTACTTGGTTGTTGTGGCAGCCGGTATCCTCATGAAGGCCTCCATAGCTGCCATTTTATTACATCAGTTAGACTCTACCACGGTGTTCTTCTATATTGGACTTTAAAAACATCAGAAAATACTTCTCTACAAACTGTCACAACATAAAAAATGCCATGAAAAAAAATGTATTGGAGGGAGCCTCAGTGCACGTCATATCTTTCTTTGAAATAGGGGCTCCGCGCATGACCAGTTACACCTGTCTAACCTTAGTGACTGACAATTTGACTAATGACTCTTGCCCAGTGTGAAAGATGCATCTGCTATTAGTGTACAAAGGTTGATAGGAATCATGGGCCCGTACCCAAAGCATCTTATGGCATGAGTATATTCACTATATGCCCCCATGGAGTGGCCAATCTTACCAGCATTTTTCCTGATTGGTTATCATTATAAGGGTTCAGCCTTTACTCACATTAAAATTTTAGCTTGTTTAAAAGAAAAAAAAACTGATGCTTTCCTAGCTGCCCCACCACTGCCGCTACGGAGCTTCCTAGCGATCCACCCTTCACTTCCGGGTTCTTATTCTGACACAGAGGACAGGATCGCTCTCTATCCACCAACGATGGAGCCAAGAACCCGGAAGTAAAGAGGAACGAATTGTCGGAAGCTCCGGAACAGTGTTTGCCTGGGGACAGAGAGGTATTGATTGTTTTCTTTTTTTGCCCAATTGGCCAATTTCCAGGAATTTTTTTTTTCTAGTGAACAAGCCCTTTAAGCAGTTTCCAGCTCGGTCATTTAACCCCCAATTCTTAACCAGGCTGGGCAAGTCAAGAATGGGCACAGAGTTGTTCTGAAGCCGCTGATTAGGGTCATTGTCTTATTGGAAGAAGAACCTGAAAGAGGTTTTAATCCATTGTATCTCTGTACTTCTTCTTTCCTTCAATTGCAACCAGTCGTCCTGTCCCTGCCCCCATAGCCTGATGCTGCCACCACCATGTGTCCCTGCCCCCATAGCATGATGCTGCCACCACCATGTGTCCCTGCCCCCATAGCATGATGCTGCCACCACCATGTGTCCCTGCCCCCATAGCCTGATGCTGCCACCACCATGTGTCACTGTTGGGATTGTATTGGGCAGGTGATGAGCAGGGCCTGGTTTTCTCCACCGCTTACAATTAACACCAAAAAGTTCAATCTTCATCTCATCAGAGCAGAGAATCTTATTTCTCATAGTCTGGGATCCTTCCTGTGTTTTTTGCAGACTGTCTGCGGCTTTCCTATGTCTTGTACTGAGGAGAGGCTTCCGTCTGCGGCTTTCCTATGTCTTGCACTGAGGAGAGGCTTCCGTCTGCGGCTTTCCTATGTCTTGCACTGAGGAGAGGGTTCCGTCTGAGGCTTTCATATGGCTTGCACTGAGGAGAGGGTTCCGACTGCGGCTTTCCTATGTCTTGCACTGAGGAGAGGCTTCCGTCTGCGGCTTTCCTATGTCTTGCACTGAGGAGAAGCTTCCGTCTGCAGCTTTCCTATGTCTTGCACTGAGGAGAGGCTTCCGTCTGCGGCTTTCCTATGTCTTGCACTGAGGAGAGGCTTCCGTCTGCGGCTTTCCTATGTCTTGCACTGAGGAGAGGCTTCCGTCTGCGGCTTTCCTATGTCTTGCACTGAGGAGAGGCTTCCGTCTGCGGCTTTCCTATGTCTTGCACTGAGGAGAGGCTTCCTTCTGCGGCTTTCCTATGTCTTGCACTGAGGAGAGGCTTCCGTCTGCGGCTTTCCTATGTCTTGCACTGAGGAGAGGCTTCCGTCTGCGGCTTTCCTATGTCATGCACTGAGGAGAGGCTTCCGTCTGCGGCTTTCCTATGTCCTGCACTGAGGAGAAGCTTCCGTCTGCGGCTTTCCTCTGTCTTGCACTGAGGAGAGGCTTCCGGCTGCGGCTTTCATATGTCTTACACTGAGGAGAGGCTTCCGTCTGTGGCTTTCCTATGTCTTGCACTGAGGAGAGGCTTCCGGCGGCCGCACTCTGCCATAAAGCCCCGACTGCTGGAGGCTGCAGTGATAGGTGACTTTGTGGAACTCTCTCCCATCTCCCTCCTGCATCTCTGGAGCTCAGCCACAGTGATCTTGGGCTTCGTCTTTACCTCTCACAAAGGCTCTTCTCCCACGATTGCTTAGTTTGGCTGGACAGCCGGGTCGAGGAAAAGTTGTGGTCGTCCCAAACTTCTTCAATTTTAGGATTATGGAGGCCACTGTGCTTGCCCACAATTGCCACAATTCTGTCTCTGAGCTCCCTGGGCAGTTCCTTAGACCTCATGATTCTCATGTGCTCTGACATGCACTGCGAGCTGTGAGGTCTTATATAGACAGGTGTGTGCCTTTCCTAATCAAGTCAAATCAGTTTAATTAAACACAGCTGGACTCCAATGGGGGGCAATTTTTAGATAACTTTTTTCCCCCCCAAATTTCCCCAGTAACAGGAACTAATATTAACCCAAGTTACAAGGGAAATACACCCCCAGACCAGACTACAGAGCTGATCTGGGTTTGATAGGACCCAGCAGCATCTACCCAGCCCCAGCTGTCACGTGACCACTGCCACCCAGAAGCAGGCAGATGGGAGACTTCTTGCATATCTGTATATACAATGATCAAGAAGGCAGGGACGGTAACAATCCATCCCTGCCAACTCAGTGGAGAGCCTGTCTACTGCTGACAGCCAGCTCTTCACCCACACAGCTGGACTATTAGAGTGCAACTGCAAAGTTTGCACAATTATCAGATGTCAACCACCTGGACATATATAGTCAATGGGCAGTCAGCATCTAGTTAACCCCTTACCGACATTGGACATATGAGTAGCCGGCGGGTGTTAGCTGGTAGTTGCAGCTAAGACCCGCCAGTTACAGCACGGGATGGTGCCAGCATCATGCCACGCTGTTAAACCCCTTAGACGCCACGGCAAAGATGGCCACGACGTCTAAATTAATGAGAAATAGTGCCGCGCACCGCTCCTCGCCAGGGCTGTGCAGTCGGAGTCTGAGTCAGTGCCTATTTTGCAGGAGTCGTCATAAAATGGACCGACTCCGACAATATATAATAAGTTGGTCCAGTTAGTTCGATGCAGTGTAAAGAGCAAGAGGAATTGGGTCCGGCCAGTGCTACTGCTCCCATATCTTCAACCTCATCACATGAGGAGTGTAATTGATGACATGGAGCAGGCAAAGCGCTGCCCCAGGGAAAACGATTCTGCTCCCAGGGCATACAGATTTCAGCAAAATGTTTCACCAGATTTCAATGCAGTAGAAGATCAACCATTCATCAAGACTGACTGTGGCCGAGGCAATTCCTTTATACCCTGACATTGTTAGAGATGTTGCCCCTGTGGTCACCGCTTTGCCCCCAAGTTAGTGTAGAGAGGCCATTCTCTAGCCTGGAAATAATGAGATCAGATGTGAGGTCATGTATGCAGGATCTGATGGAGGCAATACTATTTCTCAGAACAAATTCAGAGGCTCCACAAATGTTCCTGCAGTGTTTTGCATATTTACAATTTTTTTGCTTTCTAAAGTCATATCCAATAAATATATTTTACACTGACAAGCAAAAGGGTAACAGTGTTTTGAACTTGTGAATTTCAGGATCCATATCTCTCCATCCACTACAGCTTTGTACATGAGGCTACTGTACTTGTCAGTGTCTGTTCTACCTAAATAGCTTGATTATTGTATCATAAGGTGATAAACAGCCTGATGTTACCATTTTACTACAGTAAAGTTATCACTTAAACATGCGCCATGTATGAGGGAGTCAGAGTTGGAGATTTGGGAAATTGAGGAGTCGGAGTCGGGGCTTTGGCTTGCCGACTCCACAGCCCTGCTCGTCGCAGGGTCCCAATCGCTTAAGATGGCAGCTGGAAGCCTTATGAAGGCTTCCATGGCTGCCATGTTTTCTGTTTTACTACTTCTGGTCTCAGGCAGGAAGTAGTAAAAGCATACATGCCAACTCTCCCGTTTTTGGCGGGGGGGTCCCGCTATTTGGGGTCCCCTCCCGCCCTCCCGGGGGAGTTGGCATTCCTCTCGCCGCCTGCAGGCGGCGGGGGTCCTTTAAATTACCGCGGCGCAAGAGTAGCGCTGGTGCGCTACTCTTGCGCCGCCGGACTGCTCCTACAGGCGGGTGAAGCGGCCGCAGCGGCCGCTCACCCGCCCGCGGTCTCACTGTGCGGGGAGGAGGGAGGAGGGATCGCTCCCTCCTCCCTCCTCCCCCCTGTATGTACGGCGCCGGTGTGTGCGCCGCACATACAGGTCAGCGACGCAGGGGGAAGTGACGCGCGGCTGCAGGGGAGTGACGCGCGGCTGCTCTCACTTCCCCCTGCGCCGCTGAAGAGATCGGGCAGGAGCTGGCCGCGCTGCAGGAGCCTGGTGAGGTGAGTGGATTTTATTATTTTATTTTTATTAGCTTTAGGGGGCTCTACCTGGCTAACAGAGAGGGCAACTACCTGGCAACAGAGGGGGCACTACCTGGCAACAGAGGGGGCACTACCTGGCAACAGAGGGGGCACTACCTGGCAACAGAAGGGGCACTACCTGGCTAACAGAAGGGGGCACTACCTGGCTAACAGAGGGGGGCACTACCTGGCTAACAGATGGGGCACTACCTGGCAACAGAAGGGGCACTACCTGGCAACAGAGGGGGCACTACCTGGAAACAAAGGGGGCACTACCTGGCAACAAAGGGGGCACTACCTGGCTAACAGATGGGGGCACTACCTGGCTAACAGATGGGTCACTACCTGGCTAACAGATGGGGGCACTACCTTTCTAACAGATGGGACCATCTACCTGGCTAACAGAGGGGACATCTACCTGGCTAACAGATGGGGGCACTACCTGGCTAACAGATGGGGGCACCTACCTGGCAACAGATGGGGGCAATACCTGGCAACAGAGGGGACATCTACCTGGCAACCAATGGGGACATCACCTGGCAACCAATGGCGGAACTACCTGGCAAACAAAGGGGGCCCAACCTGGCTAACAATGGGGGCACTACCTGGATAACAATGGGGGCACTACCTGGCTAACAAGGGGGCACCTACCTGGCTAACAAAGGGGGGCACCTACCTGGCTAACAAAGGGGGGCATCTACCTGGCTACAAATTTGGCTCTACCTGGCTACAAGGGGGCATCTACCGGCCTGTAAGGGGCACTACCTGGTTATGGGGGGCTACTACCTGGCTATAAGGGCATCTACCTGGCTTTCTTCCAAAGCCGTTATGCAGTTAGGTGGAGTGGGTGTGGCTTTTTGAGGGGGTGTGGCATACCGACAAGATGGGCGTGTCCATGCAAATTTTTGCCGCGGCGCGCTACACGTGCCACCCACTACCGTCTCCTGCTTTTTCATTTTCAAAAGTTGGCAACTATGAGTAAAAGCGGCATCTTTGTACACCCTAATGCATTTTACTACAATGCATTAGGCTGTAAAAATGATCCCTGCCCCTAGTGGCGTAGTACCCTAGGGGGACTCAAAGTTAAAGTAAAAAAAAAAGTGTTTTAAAGTGTAAAAAAAAAATTAAAAGTTCAAATCATCCCCTTTTTTACAAATAAAAAATAAAATATTGGGTTTCGCTGCGTCAGAAAAAGTCCGATCCATTAAGATATATCATTATTTATCATGTACGCACCGTAGAATAAAAAAAATTCCAAACACCAAAATTGCAGGTTTTTTTTTTGTCATTTCACGTCCCCTAAAATTTGGAATAAATTTAATCAAACAAGGCACATATAATCCAAACTGGTAGCAATAAAAAGCGCACTTCAGCTCGCAAAAAATGCCGCCTCACTCACATCCATAGGTGTTAGTACAAAAAAGTTATTGGTCGCAGAATATGGCACCGGCGCGCAAATTTCAAAAATAGAAAATGTTTTGATTTTTTTACGGTACCAAAACATAACAAAATCTGTACATGTTTGGTATTGCCGGATTCATATCAATCTGTAAAATACAAATAATACATCATTTTTACTGAAGATTGAACGCCATAAAAGCAAAACTCCCACAAACATGGCGCAAGTAGGTTTTTTTCACATTTTGCCCCAGAATTTTTTGGCCGGTTTCCTAGTACATTCTATGGTAGTATGAATAACATCATTAGAAAGTGCATCTTGTCCCACAAAATAATAGCCCTAATATGTTTATGTAGGTGGAAAAATGAAAAAGTTATGGCGAGGAGGGATTAAAACGAACGTGAAAATAAAATAGGCCTTGGCGTTAAAGGGGTTGTCTCACTACAAAGATTGCTGCTTTTTATGTTAAAGATCTTGCAAAAACAAGCCACTGTGCAATATGTGTCCATTAACCGTGTCCTACCTATTCTGAGATATCCCCTATTGAATGGGCAGCATCAGCTCCTCAGGTCGCTATAGCTACAGACCTGTTCGATCTCTCCTGATAGGCTGCCAGCGCTGGTTACTATAGCTACAGACCTGTTCAGTCTCTCCTGATAGGCTGTCAGCACTGGTCGCTATAGCTACAGACCTGTTCGATCTCTCCTGATAGGCTGCCAGCACTGGTCACTATAGCTACAGACCTGTTCGATCTCTCCTGATAGGCTGCCGGCACTGGTTGCTATAGCTACAGACCTGTTCGATCTCTCCTGATAGGCTCCCAGCAATGGTTACTATAGCTACAGACCTGTTCGATCTCTCCTGATAGGCTGCCAGCACTGGTTGCTATAGCTACAGACCTGGCTTCTACTGCAGCCTAGTAGAAACCAGTAAACACGCCCCCGAATTCAAAATGAAACCAAGAAGACAGGACTGAGGTCAGATGAATCAATGGAGTGAGACAACCCCTTTAAGGGGTTAAGCTGGACAAAGGCTCATTATGGGTGAAGCACTGACATGAAGAGATAGAGAGTAACTAATAAGTCCTGGTTAATTAAGAAATGCTGCTTTTGCTTTTTTAGGCATTTTTTATACACCGGCAAGAAATGTTTTCAGGTAATGGGCTTAGGATATTATCTGATGAAGAGGAGAGCACTGGATGACACCTGAGCTGATCCTCTGAAATAGCAATTAGAAATGGAAAACATTATAGACTTCAGACTCCAAAAGAATTCCTGGATGAAAACAAATCACTCAAGTCTTCCTGTCGCTAGACTGAAAGAATGTATACTTTCCTGTTCATGTTTATGCAGAAGGTTCCTGAGGCCTGGACATTTCTATAGGTCATTCTGGACATAATCAACTACCACATTTATAGTATATGAAGGCGAGGCGTCAATAGTGGACCAGCCCTTGAAGGGGTGCCGCCGCTCATCTGTACTTGCAACTCTAATTAAAATGAATTTAGTTTTTGAGGTAGATATGGGTCTCAGAGTTGTGACCCACACCCCACCATTTAAGGCGTATACTATCAATATGTCATAAACGTCTGACATGACACAATTGTTTCAAATGAGTTTTCCCATTTGGCTGTTTCACATATACTGCTTTTCTTCCACTCCCAGCTTCAGGCTCTCACTTCCTGTTCAGCCTGTGGGCAGTTCTACAGCTTGAGGCTCCGACTTCCTGTTCAGGCTGTGAGTGGTTCTACAGCTTTAGGCTCTCACTTCCTGTTCAGCCTGTGGGCAGTTCTACAGCTTGAGGCTCCGACTTCCTGTTCAGGCTGTGAGTGGTTCTACAGCTTGAGGCTCTCACTTCCTGTTCAGGCTGTGGGCGGTTCTACAGCTTCAGGCTCCCACTTCCTGTTCAAGCTGTGGACAGTTCTACAGCTTCAGACCCCCACTTCAGGTTGTGGAGTGTTCTACAGCTTCATGCTCCCACTTCCTGTTCAGGCTGTGGGCGGTTCTCCAGCTTCAGGCTCCCACTTCCTGTTCAGGCTGTGGGTCGTTCTACAGCTTCAAGCTCCCACTTCCTGATCAGGCTGTGGGTGGTTCTACAGTTTCAGGCTCCCACTTCCTGATCAAGCTATGGGCAGGTGTACAGCTTTAGGCTCCCACTTCCTGTTCAGGCTGTAGGTGGTTCCACAGTTTCAGGCTCCCACTTCCTGATCAGGCTGTGGGAGGTTCTACAGCTTCAGGCTCCCGCTTCCTGTTCAGGCTATGGGGTGTTCTACAACTTCAGACCCCCACTTCCTGTTCAGGCTGTGGGCGGTTCTACAGTTTCAGGCTCCAACTTCCTGTTCAGGCTGTGAGTGGTTCTACAGCTTTAGGCTCTCACTTCATGTTCAGGCTGTGGGCGGTTCTACAGCTTCAGGCTCCCACTTCCTGTTCTGGCTCTGGACAGTTCTACAGCTTCAGACCCCCACTTCAGGTTTGGAGTGTTCTACAGCTTCATGCTCCCACTTTCTGTTCAGGCTGT
Organism: Phyllomedusa bahiana; assembly: GCA_025379985.1. NCBI lineage: Eukaryota > Metazoa > Chordata > Amphibia > Anura > Hylidae > Phyllomedusa > Phyllomedusa bahiana. Next base: position 45,663 of record JAODAL010018466.1, read on the forward strand.
GGGCGGTTCTCCAGCTTCAGGCTCCCACTTCCTGTTCAGGCTGTGGGTCGTTCTACAGCTTCAAGCTCCCACTTCCTGATCAGGCTGTGGGTGGTTCTACAGTTTCAGGCTCCCACTTCCTGATCAAGCTATGGGCAGGTGTACAGCTTCAGGCTCCCACTTCCTGTTCAGGCTGTAGGTGGTTCCACAGTTTCAGGCTCCCACTTCCTGATCAGGCTGTGGGAGGTTCTACAGCTTTAGGTTCCCGCTTCCTGTTCAGGCTGTGGGCGGTTCTACAGTTTCAGGCTCCAACTTCCTGTTCAGGTTGTGTCTGGTTCTACAGCTTCAGGCTCCCACTTCCTATTCAGACTGTGGGTGGTTCTACAGCAGTAACTGACATTTCAGCTCTACTAATCCTCAGTGAACCTGTTAGAGGCACATTAGTGATGGAGTTTTTAGCAGCAGGGCACAAACCTTCAGCGCTCTAACTGGTTATAGTTTGTCAGTAAGAAACATAAACAAGCTCCTGGGCTGCTGATAAGATACAGCAGAGAGTGATGTCACTATCCGGACCACTGCTAGAGCAGAGAGGGGTGGTCGGTAACCTAAGGAACGTTGTGTAAGATAAAAACTGCTCTAGCTCTGAAAGGAAGCAAAATCAGAACAGCAATGCATTTGGCTATAATTGCCATTTAATTTTGCCTTTTTGCTAAGTTAATAAAATGGGAATACTCCTTTAAGAAAAAAATAAAGTTGTACCAGATTTTTTTTTAATTTCCTTTCCTCTTCTGTTTTATGTAGTCTTATTTTGTTGTTAAAAAATCCAGAAAATCTCAAACATTGTCCCATTGATGTGAAAGTAAAATAATTTCTACATTCAGACATTGCAGCGCTCAAGGCTGCACCATGAGGGGGCTGGGAGCACCTCTATCGGCGTCCGCCGTCAGAGCCTTACGTGGTCCCTCTACATCGCCATTGTCCTGCAGTGTGACGGAGCCACAAGGAGCTCAGTGTTGGAGAGACCGTGTGAATAGAAAGCCTCTGCCCCGTTGCCTCCAGCTTATGCAGGAAACCCAATCCTCCCAACTTGACCCCATATAATGTCTCTAACACCAGACAATGCAATGTTGTGGGATACACGTGCACCTCAGCACAGACCGGCCCCGCGGATGATGGTCTATGATACCCCAGCTTCTATACGGAGTCGAAAGGCTCGGTTGTTGCTCAGCACCAGCTTCTACAGACTCCGTGCAAATACATTTTTACACAGACCAGTCCCTTTAGAAACTGGTGCAAAATGGTGAACAACAAGTAGATGATATACACTCACCGGCCACTTTATTAGGTACACCATGCTAGTAACGGGTTGGACCCCCTTTTGCCTTCAGAACTGCCTCAATTCTTCGTGGCATAGATTCCACAAGGTGTTGCAACGATGCTCAATTGGTACCAAGGGGCCCAAAGAGTGCCAAGAAAATATTCCCCACACCATGACACCACCACCACCAGCCTGAACCGTTGATACAAGGCAGGATGGATCCATGCTTTCATGTTGTTGACGCCAAATTCTGACCCTACCATCCGAATGTCGCAGCAGAAATGGAGACTCATCAGACCAGGCAACGTTTTTCCAATCTTCTACTGTCCAATTTCGATGAGCTTGGGCAAATTGGAGCCTCAGTTTCCTGTTCTTAGCTGAAAGGAGTGGCACCCGGTGTGGTCTTCTGCTGCTGTAGCCCATCTGCCTCAAAGTTGGCCGTACTGTGCGTTCAGAGATGCTCTTCTGCCTACCTTGGTTGTAACGGGTGGCTATTTGAGTCACTGTTGCCTTTCTATCAGCTTGAACCAGTCTGCCCATTCTCCTTTGACCTCTGGCATCAACAAGGCATTTCCGCCCACAGGACTGCCGCTCACTGGATGTTTTTTCTTTTTCGGACCATTCTCTGTAAACCCTAGAGATGGTTGTGCGTGAAAATCCCAGGAGATCAGCAGTTTCTGAAATACTCAGACCAGCCCTTCTGGCACCAACAACCATGCCACGTTCAAAGGCACTCAAATCACCTTTCTTCCCCATACTGATGCTCGGTTTGAACTGCAGGAGATTGTCTTGACCATGTCTACATGCCTAAATGCACTGAGTTGCCGCCATGTGATTGGCTGATTAGAAATTAAGTGTTAACGAGCAGTTGGACAGGTGTACCTAATAAAGTGGCCGGTGAGTGTAGATTCAACGATACGCACAAAAATATCTACTTGACCCGGTCCATGTAGAAATGCACGCTTGGTCCTACATATGATTGGTGGATTCATATCTGCCGCCTGGGCTCAACCAATCAGCTCTTCTGCCTTTTTTACTGTATTTTGAACTGTCCGCCTTTGATTTTGATTGGTCCATACTTCTCTATAGGTTATAATGGGACATTGTCGCTCCTATTCTGATTTGAATTACTGTATTTCCCGGCAATTCTCTCTATTGCAATTCCCGATGTAGCGCCGGTCTCGGCGACAAACGCGTTGTTCTGGATTAAATTGATTTATCTTTATAGAAGGTTTCAGCTCTTTTTCAGAAAATATTTTACACCTAATAAAAATTATTTTTTTAATCACACTCCATGCCGCACGGCGCTGAGAGCCGAGATTGCATTGCGCCCATCTCTCCATAGACTACAATGGGACAAGTAGCTTGCGTTCTGATTGGCCCAGATAGCCAAGCCCCCGCTAGTTCAACCAATCAGCTCTTTTCTGCATTTTTACTGTATTTTGAACTGTCCCGCCTTTGATTTTGATTGGTCAATACTTCTCCATAGGTTATAATGGGTCACTGTCGCTCCTATTCTGATTGGCTGGTTTCTGCCGACCAATGAGAATAGCTTACAGAATTTGAATTACTGTATTTCCCGGCAATTTCCAATATCCTAATTCTTGATGTTGCGCCGTTCAGGATTTTTTTGAAAGTGATTTTATTTATGTATTTTTTTTAGTAGGTTTGAGCCCTTTTTCAGAGAATGTTTTACACCTAATAAAGGCGATTTTTGGACTCATACTCCGCACGGACATCTTTAATGATTTCTCGCTGTTTTCCACCCTGTCTCGAATCGGAATACATGTTAGGTGCAGTCCCGCACTGCGCCCCACACACTGGCGATCCGCGGTGAACTTTTCCCCGCATGTATGAGTGCACCTCCTCATTGGACGGCGAATATTAGGCGCAGCCCCACACTGCGCCCAAGTCCCCACACTGCGCCCAAGTCCCCACACTGCGCCCCACACACTGGCGAGGTGCGGCGGACTTTACATGATATGTATGAGCACGCCTCCGGCGTCGACATAAATCAGGCGCAAATTTCGCCGGAAAACTGGCGGAAAGGTGCGCCCCGACCCGGCGGAATTCATACATGTCGCCCATAATTCCCGGATGAAAACAAATCACTCAAGTCTTCCTGTCGCCAGACTGAAAGAATATATACTTTCCTGTTCATGTTCATACAGAAGGCTATCAGACATTTACAGTATATCCTATTAAATGTCTGACATGGCACAACTGTTTTTATTGTGTTTTCCCAATTGGCTGTTTCACAGATCCTGCTCTCCTCCAGCTCCCAGCTTCAGGCTCCCACTTCCTGCTCAGGCTGTGGGGTGTTCTACAGCTTCAGACCCCCACTTCCTGTTCAGTCTGTGGGCGGTTCCACAGCTTCAGGCTCCCACTTTCTGTTCAGGGTATGGGCGGTTCTACAGATTCAGGCTCCCCTTTCCTGTTCAGGCTGTGGGGTGTTCTACAGCTTCAGACTCCCACTTCCTGTTCAGGTTGTGGGCATTCTACAGCTTCAGGCTCCAACTTCAGGTACAGGCTTTGGGCGGTTCTAGAACTTCAGGCTCCTTTCCTATTCATGCTGTTGGTGGTTCTACAGCTGCAGGCTCCCACTTACTATTCAGGCTATGGGTGGTTCTACAGCATTAACTGACGTTTTAGCTCTACTAATCCTCACTGAACCTATTAGAGGGACATTAGTGATGGAGTTTTTAGCAGCAGGGCACAGACCTACTGAGCTCTAAAGGGTTGTCAGTAAGAAACAAACAAGCTCTTGGGCTGCTGATAAGACACAGCAGAGAGTGATATTACCATCCAGACCCCTGCTAGAGCAGAGATGGGTGGTTGGTAACCTAAGGAACATTGTGTAAGATAAGAACTGCTCTAGCTCTGGAAGGAAGCAAAATCAGAACAGCAATGCATTTGGCTATAATTGCCATTTAATTTTGCCTTTTTGCTAAGTTAATAAAATGGGAATACTCCTTTAAGAAAAAAACAAAGTTGTACCAGATTTTTTTTCAATTTGCTTTCCTCTTCTGTTTTATGTAGTCTTATTTCATTGTTAAACAATCCAGAAAATCTCAAACATTGTCCCATTGATGTGGAAGTAAAATAATTTCTACATTCAGACATTGCAGCGCTCAAGGCTGCACCATGAGGGGGCTGGGAGCACCTCTATGGGCGTCCGCCGTCAGAGCCTTACGTGGTCCCTCTACATCGCCATTGTCCTGCAGCGTGATGGAGCCACATGGAGCTCAGTGTTGGAGAGACCGTGTGAATACAAAGCCTCTGCCCCGTTGCCTCCAGCTTATGCAGGAAACCCAATCCTCCCAACTTGACCCCATATAACGACTCTAACACCAGACAATGCAATGTGGTGGGATACACGTGCACCTCAGCACAGACCGGTGCGGCTGTGGATTGTATATGTTAGGTCATCTTATATACGGAGTCGAAAGGCTCGGTTGTTGCTCAGCACCAGCTTCTACAGGCTCCGTGCAAATACATTTTTACACAGACTAGTCCGTTTAGAAACTGGTACAATAATGGTGAACAACAAGTAGATGATTAGATAGATTCAACTATACACAAAATAATATCTACTTGACCCGGTGCATGTTGAAATGCACGTTTGGTCCTGTCCAGGGGCCCCGAGTATGACCTAACAGCATGTCTAACCTTACAATTTGACTAATAAGGGCATGTCCCCACGGCCAGGGTTTGCGGATGGTTTTTCAGACGGTTCGCGGTTCTGCAGACCATATAGAATAGAAGAAAAGATGTCCGCTACATGTCCAACGTTGCAAATATAAAACATGTTATTCTTTATTCTTAAACAAATTTAAAAAAATGAATAAATGTCCAATAATAAAAAATTACCCAAGCATGGAGGAGCACTGTGCATGCGACTGGTGGACCGAGATGACAAGACCGTCTGAAAAACCGGTCGCAAACGAGCACAACGGGGCTCTATGGAAAACCCATGCAGAAGTCACCACTGCGCGAGTTTTCCGCCCGCGGGCCGCCTGAAAAACATTCTACATGCACATTATGTGAATGGGAGGGGGGAAGCTCATCGCGGAGAAAAGCCACACCCACCCACCCCCCAGCGGCCATGGGGACGGCCGCAAACCAGGACAAATACCGGTCGGATAAACCGAACAGTATTTGTCCATTGCCGTGGGGATGCGCCCTAACTCTTGCCCAGTGTGAAAGGTGCATACGCTATTAGTGCACAATGGTTGATAGGAACCAGAATTTATCATGAGCCTATACCCAAAGCATCTTATGGCATGAGTATATTCACTATATGCCCCCATGGAGTGGTCAGTCTTACCAGCATTTTTCCTGATTTTTTATCATTATAGGGATTCACAAGAAAACTTTAACTTGTTTAAAGGGGTCGTCCACTAAAAAACCCCCAAAACCTATGAAATTAGGGCCTGGGTGGGCAAAAATGAAGAAAAAAACCTGATGCTTACATAGGTTCCCCCCACCCCCATTGCTGCTCTAGAGCTTCCTAGAGATCCGCCTCTCTTTACTTCCGGGTTCTTCTTCTAACACAGAGGAAAGGATTATTCTCTATTCAACAACAATAGAGCCAAGAACCCGGAAGAGGAGCGCATCGTCAGAAGCTCCTTGGCAGCGTTGGTGGGGGACACGAGGGTATAATTTTTTTCTTTTTTTTACCCACTCTGGCCCAAATTTCCTGGAACTTATTTTTTCTAGTGAACAAGCCCTTTAAGAAGCTTCCGACTGGGTCATTAACCATCCCCCACTTCTTGACCAGGCGCTTTTTGCATGTGTGGACTATAACACTTTCACGCCCAGTTATTTTACACATTTTTCTAACTTTTTTCCTTGATTAGTTGTTCTCACACTGGCAAGAAATTTTTTCAGGTAAGTGGGTTTTGGATATTGTATGAAGAAGAGAGCACTGGATGATCACCGAGTTGTTACTCTGAAATAACAATTAGGAATGGAAAACATTTATAGACCTCAGGCAAAAAAAACCAAAAAAAATCTAGACTCATAATTCCCGGATGAAAACAAATCATTCACGTCTTCCTGTCGCTAGACTTAAAGAATGTATACTTTCCTGTTCATACAGAAGGCTATCAGACATTTACAGTGTATACTATTAAATACCATAAATGTCTGACATGGCACTACTGTTTTATTACATTTTCCCAATTGGCTGTTTCACAGACCCTGTTCTCTTCCCACTCCCAGCTTCAGGCTCCCGCTTCCTGTTCAGGCTGTGGACGGTTCTACAGCTTCAGGCTCCCACGTTCTGTTCAGGCTGTGGGAGGTTCTACAGCTTCAGGCTCTCCCTTTCCTGTTCAGGCTGTGGGAGGTTCTACAGCTTCAGGCTCCCGCTTCCTGTTCAGACTGTGGCTGGTTCTACAGCTTCAGGCTCTCCCTTTCCTGTTCAGGCTGTGGGAGGTTCTACAGATTCAGGCTCGCACTTCATGTTCAGGCTTTGGGCGGTTCTACAGCTTCAGGCTCTCCCTTTCCTGTTCAGGCTGTTGGAAGTTCTATAGTGTCAGGCTCCCACTTCCTGTTCAGACTCTGGGTGGTTTTACAGATCAAGGCTCCCATTTCCTGTTCAAGCTGAAGGCGGTTCCAAAGCTTCAGGCTCCCACTTCCTGTTCAGACTGTGGCTGGTTCTACAGCTTCAGGCTCTCCCTTTCCTGTTCAGACTGTTGGAAGTTCTATAGTGTCAGGCTCCCACTTCCTGTTCAGACTCTGGGTGGTTTTACAGCTCAAGGCTCCCATTTCCTGTTCAAGCTGAAGGCGGTTCCAAAGCTTCAGGCTCCCACTTCCTGTTCAGGCTGTGGACGGTTCTACAGTTTCAGGCTCTCGCTCTCTATTCAGACTTTGGGTGGTTCTACAGCTTCAGGCTCCTGCTTCCTGTTCAGGCTATGGGTGGTTCTACAGCTTCAGGCTCCCGCTTCCCGGTCAGGCTGTGGGCGGTTCTACAGCTTCAGGCTTCCACTTCCTGTTTAGGCTGTGGGCAGTTCTACAGCTTCAGGCTCCCCTTTCCTGGTCAGGCTGTGGGCAGTTCTACAGCTTCAGGCTTCCACTTCCTAGTCAGGCTTTGGGCGGTTCTACAGTTTCAGTCTCCCACTTCCTGTTCAGGCTGTGGGTGGTTCTACAGCTTCAGGCTCAGCTTCCTGTTAAGGCTGTGTATGGTTCTAAAGCTTCACACTCCTGCGTCCTGTTCAGACTGTGGGTAGTTCTACAACTTCAGGTTTCAGCTTTCTGTTTAGGCTGTGGGCGGTTCTACTCTTCAGGCTCCCACTTCTTGTTCAGGATGTGGATGGTTCTACAGCTTCATGGTTCCCCTTCCTGTTCAGGCTGTGGGTGATTCTACAGCTTCAGACTCCCACTTCCTGTTCAGGTTGTGGCTGGTTCTACAGCTCCATGCTCTAAGCAGGGCAGAAGGCTACAGAGGGTTAAAGTTTGTCAGTAAGAAATATAAACAAGCTACTGTACTGCTGATAAGACACAGCAGGAGATGAAGACACCATCCCAACCTGCTCTAACTCTGAAAGGAAGCAAAATCAGAACAGCAATGTATTTGGTAATAGTCTTCATTTGCCTTTAAGCTAATAAATAAAATGGAATACCCCTTTAACAAAAAAACAAAGCTATAGTACCAGATTTTCTATGTTAGTTTTAAGTAGTCAGGAGGCCCTAACGAAGCGCATTTTAGCATGAAATGGTTGTCGGACTTGTATGTCTCCACTGATCGTCCGTTTTGTGCATAAAAGATGACATTTCACAGACCGGCGAGTGCCGTGGTACTTTTTCTACATACCACCAGATTATTTCATTATTAAACAATCCAGAAAATCTCATCAAATAAAAGTTGACATACCATTGATGTGGAAGTAAAATAATTCCTACATTCAGACAATGCAGCGCTCAAGGCTGCACCATGAGGGGGCTGGGAGCACCTCTATCGGCGTCCGCGGTCAGAGCCTTACCTGGTCCCTCCACATCGCCATTGTCCTGCGCGTGAGGGAGCCACATGGAGCCAGTGGGGGAGACCGTGTGAATGAACCTTGCCCCGTTGCCTCCACCCTAGGCAGGAAACCAAATCCTCCAACTTGACCCCATATTTTTAAAACTAACACCAGACAATGCATGCGTGGGATACACGTGCACCTCAGCACAGACGGCCCGCGGATGATGGTCTATGATACCCCAGCTTCTATACGGAGTCGAAAGGCTTGGTTGTTGCTCAGCACCAGCTTCTACAGGCTCCGTGCAAATACATTTTTAGGGTATAAAGCGCAATACGCAGAGAAATGCACGCCGCTTATTACAAAGACTAGTCCCTTTAGAAACTGGTACAAAATGGTGAAGTAGATGATTAGATAGATTCAACTATACACAAAAAATATCTACTTGACCCGGTCCATGTAGAAATTTACACTTTGTCCTGTTCACAAATTTACAATACATTGAGCTCAGTCCAATGTCAAATTGTGGACAACAAAGGCCTTCCCACCCATTAAAGGGGTTGTCTCACTCCAGGGATCACTGCTTTTTTTAATTAAAGATCTTGCAAAAACAAGTCACTTTGCAATAGTTCCCTTAAAAATTCCAATCCTAATACCCCTCGGGGATGGGGTGCTTCAGTCCTCAGGTCCTATTAGCTACAGACCTTTCAATCCTTACCGATTAGGTGCCACTGGTTGCTATAGCTTACAGACCTGTGTGATCTCTCTGATAGGCTGGTCAGCCTGGTTGCATAGCTACAGACCTGTGTATCTCTCATGATAGGCTGCAGCTGGTTGCTATAGCTACAGACCTGTTTGATCTCTCCTGATACGGGCCATGCCCACATGGTTGCTATAGCTACAAAACCTGTGTGATCTCTCCTGATAGGCTGTCAGCCTGGTTGCTATAGCTACAGACCTGTTTTTATCTCTCCTGATAGGCTGCCAGCACTGGTTCTATAGCTACAGAACCCGTTAATTCTCCTGATAGGCTGTCAGCCCTGGTTGCTATAGCTACAGACCTGTGTGATCTCTCCTGATAGGCTGTCAGCCCTGGTTGCTATAGCTACAGACCTGTTTGATCTCTCCTGATAGGCTGCCAGCCCTGGTTGCTATAGCTACAGACCTGTTTGATCTCTCCTGATAGGTTGCCAGCACTGGTTGCTATAGCTACAGACCTGGCTTCTTCAGCAGCCTAGTGAAATCCAGTAAACCCGCCCCTGAATTCAAAATGAAACCAAGAAAACAGGACTGAGGTAAGATGAATCAATGAAGTGAGACAACCCCTTTAAGGGATGAAAGAGTATCATAATAGGATCCTCAGGCATCATTTTTATGTCTTTATCTGCATAAATATACAGTATATGAATAACTATAAACATACAGACATAATTTTATATATATTATTTTTTTATATAATTTATACTATATTTATATATATATTTTTATATATATATTATAATATAAATACAGAGGGTGAAATAAGTATTGAACACATCACCAATTTTCTAAGTAAACCTATTTGTAATGCTGCTATTGACATGAAATTCTCACCAGATGTCGGTAACAACCCGTCCAATCCACAAAGGCAAAGAAACCATAGATGTCCATAAAAGTTATGTGTAATAATGAGAAATGACACAGGGAAAAAGTATTGAACGCGCTTCCTGAAATGTATTTAATACTTGTTATATAAGCCTTTGTTGGTGATGACGCCTCTTGTATGTAGAAACTAGTCTTGCTCGGGGTGGAGGGGATTACAGCCCATTCTTCCACAAAAACACTCTTCACATCTGAGCTTTACCTCCTTCCGTAGATTTTCTATTCAATTCGGCTCCGCTGATCGGCTCGGCCATTCTAGCAGCTTTATCTTCTGTCTGTGATACAATTGAGAGTTCCCTTGGCCGTGTGTTTGGGATCATTGGTGAAACGTCCGCCCTCGTTTCATCTTCATCCTCCGGGTAGATGGCAGCAGATTTGTACCCAGAATGTTCGTACATTTGCCCCATTATCCCCCTTTGTGTTCCCGGCTCCACACTTCACTGTTGGGGGTTTTTGGGATGATGTGCGGCGCCTTATGATCTCCAAACACGGTCTGCATTATGGCCTCCAAAGAGTTTAATTTGGGCTCATCTGACCGAGTATTTCACAGGTTTTTCTAAATGTTGTTGAGCAAATTTGCTTGAACTTGCTTTTTGTTCAGCAATGGAGTCTTGCATGATGAGTATGTATACAGGCGATGGAGGGTGAAGTGCATCGGCGATCGAAGGATTGTGCATAGGGGCCCCTTTGGGGGTGAGGTGCATACGGGCCATGGGGTGAGCGTGTTTCAGGAGGGAGGGTGAGGTGCTTTCGGGCCCATGGAGGGTGACGTGTTTCAGGCCATGGAGGGTAGGTGCATCAGGCCATGGGGGTGAGCGTGTTTCAGGCCATGGAGGGTGAGCGTGCTTTAGGCCATGGGGGTGAGCGTGTTTTCAGGCAATGGAGGGTGACGTGCATTTTAGGGGCATGGAGGTGAGGTGCATACGGGCCATGGAGGGAGCGTGCTACGGCCATGGAGGGTGAGGGGGAAAAGGGGGCCATGGAGGGTGAGCGGGGAAAACGGCCCATGGAGGGTGAGGTGCATGGGCCCATGGAGGGTGAGCTGCATACGGATGAAGGTTGAGCGTAAATAGGGCCTTTGGAAGGGAGGTTTACGGCCATGGAAGGGAGCTGATATGGCCATGGAGGAGTCCAAAAGGCCTGGAGGGGGGTCTAAGGCCATGGGGGTGAGGTTTAGGCCAGGGAAAGTGACGTGCATACAGGCCAGGAGGGTGAGATGTTTAGGGCCATGGAGGTGAGTGCATACGGGCCAGGGAAAGGTGAGCTGATACGGGCATGGGGGGTGAGGGATACAGGCCATGGGGGTAAAATGCTTTCTTAGTGACGTGATTCCGGCCTTGAACCCTACAGGGTTTGGTTTGGAAATTTTGTGTTTCTTTTTTTGGGAAAATTTTGAGGGGAGGTGGGGGCCGGTTTTAGGGGGGGAAATTGTTTTTCCATTGGGGATTAGGCCCCCAGAGGTTGGGAGCTTCTTTCCACCAATGCCTATATGTTTGAAGTGGTTTATACCCCCTGGTACTCTTTATTAAAAGAACTTTTTTTCGGCCCTTGGGGGGATTTTTTTGGCTGTGTTATTGGATGGGTTTGACCGATCAGGTAAAAAAATTTAGTCATAGCAGCTTCAGAAATAGATGTATTTAGAAAATTGGTGACGTGTTCAATACTTATTTCACTCCCTGCATATGTATACATGTATCTAGACACATACCTACTGTGTGTATTGTACATACACAGTGGAGTCACAATGTAATGACCACTTGCTATTTTCGACATTGGCAGCACGTAGCTCAGCAGGCACAAGTGGTGCGCTGGCTTGGTGGGTATATAAGGTGTGATAGGCTGTCTGCACACATATCCCTCGTTGCGGTAATGGGTAAAAGGGGAGATTTAGCAGATGATTATCGGCTTTCTGGCGGTATTTCTGACACTGTTGGCGGCTGCTGTGGTGAAAGCATCGTGAGTGAAAACCACGCGGCGATATATACATACACACCTATGCATACATATATAATTCTCCTACGACGTCCTCCTCAGAGAAGCAGAATAGTTTTATAATGAAAAGGGTCTTTAAGATATTAAAAGAATGAGAGGTGTAAATACCTCAGCAGTTTACATTCAGTTCTCACTTATTTAGGTCACGCCTAAAATTAATCACAGATTTACTGTTTTATATGCACCTAGAAGTTCATTGCAGGCAAATCTGATTATTAATGCAAGAGCAGATATGGAAGGGTGGAGTGAAGATGTTTCCTGTCATCACCGCGCCATATGTAAAACACGGCCAAAGAGATTCCTCTTCACCTACAGCCTTATGTATGAAAACTGTCCAACAGGAAGACTGTCCTTGTTGCTCATAGCAACCAATCAGAGCTCATAGCAACCAGAGTCCATAGCAACCAATCAGACTCATAGCAATAATCAGAGCCATAGGAAACCATCAGAGCTCATAGAAACCAATCAGACCATAGCAACCAATCAGAGTCATAGAACCCAAATTTCAGAGCCCCATGGGCACCAATCAGCCTCAATAGCAACCAGAGCCCCAGCAACAAATCGAGCCCATAGCGAACCAATCAGGCTCATAGTAACCAAATCAGAGCTCATGGCACTAATCGGAGCCCCATAGTAAACTAATCAGGGGCCCATGGGCAACAATCGGAGCTCTTTTGCAACTAATCAGAGCCCATATTTTAACCAATACAGTGCCCATAGCAACCAAATCAGAGGCTCATGGAAACAAATCAGAGCTCATTGAAACCCAATCAGGCCCATAGTAACCAATCAGAGCCCATAGCAACCAATCAGAGCATAAGTAACCAATCAGAGCCCATAGCAACAATCAGACTCATAGCAACCAATCAGAGCCCATAATAACCAATCAGAGCTCTTTAGAACTAATCAGGCCCATAGCAACCAATAAGATCCCATAAGACCAATAAGAGCCATAAGACCAATCAACCCCATAGCAGCCAATTACAGCCCATAGGAACCAGAGCCCATAGCCACCAATCAGAGCTCATAGCAACCAATCAGAGCCCATAGCAATCAGAGCCCATAGCAACCAATCAGAGCCGATAGCAATCAATCAGAGCCCATAGCAACCAGAGCTCATAGATACCAATCAAAGCCCATAGCAACCAATCAGAGCTCATAGTGACCAATCAGACCAAATATCAACCAATCAGAGCTCATAGCAACCAATCAGACCAAATATAAACCAATCAGAGCCCACAGCAACCAATCAGAGCCCACAGTAACCAGAGTTCATAGCAACCAATCAGAGCCCATAGCAACTAATCAGAGTCCATAGCCGCCAATCAGAGCCCATAGGGTTTAATGGGATTTTAAAAACTGAAAGTTATTAAAAAAGTGGGAAGTGCTCTAGAGCGCTAAAGGAAATACTATAGTTTTAAAAATTATACAATTTATTTCACATATACATTACGCGTTTCACGAGTTCTAAACTCGCTTCCTCAGATGTATCGATTCCTCAATTCAACAAGCTTTATATACATTTCCTGTCTATACACTAATTACTACCTAAATGGATAATAGGTTCAATGTGTTAATTGTAAACGTTCTACCAATTATCTACCAATTTTAATGAAAGAGTTTAGCCATTTAATTAATGGTTTTAACAATGAATAACTTGTAGAGTAATTGGTAGAACGTTTACAATTAACATTGATTGAACCTATTATCCATTTAGGTAGTAATTAGTGTATAGACAGGAAATGTATATAAAGCTTGTTGAATTGAGGAATCGATACATCTGAGGAAGCGAGTTTAGAACTCGTGGAAACGCGTTCAAATGTATTATGTGAAATAAATTGTATACTTTTAAAACTATAGTATTCCCTTTAGCGCTCTAGAGCACTTCCCACTTTTTTAAAAACGTTCAGTTTTTAAAAACCCGCTATACCGTCAGGTTTATCTAAACCCAGGGCTGTCACGATGAGGCCTGTTCTCACCGCCGCTAGGTGTCTGATATCGGGGATGTGGAAACAGACCCTTCCTCCCTCGGTCTCGGATCTCTACCGACGGATCAGGGAGTTACGTCGAATGGAATATTTGACAGCTTCTCTGAATAACAGGTTGGACCACTTTGATAAGGTGTGGTCGGCTTGGGATGTGTTCTGCATGACCCACTCTTTGTCAGCAGACAATATTGGGTATTATCGTGCCTTTTTCCCCCTCTCACCCTTTTCATGTTTTTCCCCTTTGTGGTGTTGTCCATGTCTTATACATTAAAGGGGTTGTCTCACTACATTGATACATGTTACCACAGTCCTGTTTTCTTGGTTTCACTTTGAATTCAGGGGTGTGTTTACTGGCTTCTACTAGGCTGCAGTAGCTGTCTATATCTATAGCAACCAGCGCTGGCAGCCTATCAGAAGAGAATGAACAGGTCTATATCTATAGCAACCAGCGCTGGCAGCCTAATTAGAAGAATTGACCGAGTCTTGTAGCTATAGCAACCAGCGCTGGCAGCCTATCAGAAGAGATTGAACAGGTCTATATCTATAGCAACCAGCGCTGGCAGCCTATCAGAAGAGATCGAACAGGTCTGTAGCTATAGCAACCAGCGCTGCCAGCCTATCAGAAGAGATTGAACAGGTCTATATCTATAGCAACCAGCGCTGGCAGCCTATCAGAAGAGATCGAACAGGTCTGTAGCTATAGCAACCAGTGCTGGCTGCCTATCAGAAGAGATCAAACAGGTCTGTAGCTATAGCGACCTGAGGAGCTGATGCAGCCCATAGAAGAGGGGAAATCTCAGAATAGGTAGGACTCTGTTAATGGACACATATTGCAAAGTGACTTGTTTTTGCAAGATCTTTAACATAAAAAGCAGCAATCCTTGTAGTGAGACCACCCCTTTAATGATATATTTTCCTGATGACTGTGACATTACTGATCCTTGAGCATATTATTATAAAGTCATGTCTACCTGGAATTTTGTAATAAAACGCTTCTACTCACTATCTCAGGATGTATTTCACTATGCGAAAAGTTCCGCTGTTTGTGTGTATTTCACATTATTATTATAATCATTTCTTTTGGAGCGCCCTTCATCGCAGGGCGCTGTACATTTCAAGCGGGTACATAAAAAACATTGGTCAAACAATTACAAATAACAAAATACAAAAAAAGGTACAGGGGAGAGAGGGCCCTCCCCTAAAGCTTACATCTACAGGGGAGAGTCGGAGGTTTTGGGGGCGTGATTTTCCGAGTGGGGGAAGCACGGGGAAAGTTTTTGGAACGGTTTGGGGTTTGGGGAGCTGATAAAGGGGGGACAGGGAAAAAGTCCGGTGTGAGCGGAGGTTTGCGTGAGGGGGGGTATTTAAGTTAAAGGCTAGGAGGAGGGGAGGGGTTATGAGAACCCGAAGGTCGGGTTTGTTTTTTAACGGGATTTGTCAAATCTCAATCTTCAGTTTCTCTTGGGAAAACAAAAATAAAAAAATACATTTTATAAAAAAAAACAAAAAAAAAAAACTATGCCGTGTTCTTTTGGGTCCCACTGGAAATCAAAGGGGGAAGTTCGGGGGGAAGTTCTGTGACAGAACCCCCAAAACCCAGGGGGGGTATCAACCCCGGGTTTGGCTGTACCGAAACTAGTACAGCCAAAATAGGCGAGCACTTGACCTCCACTGAAAATTTAAGGGTTTACTTATTTAAGACCAGCGCGTTTTTCTTTTTCCGTTTTTTTTGTACAGCTGGAGGAATTTTTGGGGTTTTCTTGAGATTTTTTTCTACAGAGTACATCTTCTTTATACAATCAGAGCTCATATTAACCAATCAGAGCTCATAAGGTATTAAGGGTTATTTAAAAAAAAAATTCAAAAAAGGGGAAGTGCCTAGAGCGGTAAAGTTTAAAAATTCGATTTTTTTTCATAAATAACGCTTTCACGAGTTCCACATCGCTTCCTAAATTTAAACATGCCTCAATTAAAACAAGCTTTAAAACTTTCCACAAACACAAATTGCACCAAAAGGGAAAATTGATTCAATCAATGTCTTAATTTTTAACAAAACTACTCATTACTCTCAGTTATTCAAGTTAAAGTCATTGTTTCAATTTCATCATCAAACTCATTTATAAAATTTTCTTCCTTAAAAATTATTGAAAAGTATTATAAGGCTTTTTTTTAATCATTTTGTTTCAAAATTTTCCCAAAACATTTAAAAAATTTTTGCCTTATTTTCATTTCATACCTCCATCCTCTCTGTGTCCAGAAGGGGGTGTGGGATTTTTTTGAATTTACCCCCAGGGTGCATCACCAGGCCTTTTCCCCTCCATCAAAGAAAGGTCGTTTATGTAAAGCAGGAGGCTGGGGTAAAGTTTTTGCCTTAGGTTCAAAAACGTCAGGAACCAAACCTTTGGTTTTTTTTTTTCTCTTTATCAATGCACCGACCATTGAGGTTTTTTTTTATTTTATTTGCATTGTTTGACTAATTACAAGGAATACAGAGGTTAAGGAAAACCCGGGGTTTGAACATCATAGCTGCCTGAGAGGAGAGGTGATGTTTAGCATGTGCGCCAGGACCGAGGACTCTCAGCCCGGCTACCCCGGAAGACTGTAAAAAATGGACACTAAAGGAGAATAAAAACCCAAACAATGCGAATTTTTATAATGTGAATGGTAAAATGTTGTTATTTCATTTGCAAACTTCTCACTCAATTTTTTCTTCGTGGCAAAACCCCCTTTTAAAATCTTTCATTACTTTTATTATTTTTTATAAAAATATAGCTCATAGCATCCGTCGCAACCATATTTTAAAACCGGGAAAAAAAGCTCATCCTGACTCAAGCGACCTGGGTTGATAAACTCAGCAAAAACTGCAACACCAACCCCAGCATTCTTTGACATTGGGACGGGAAGCAGGAAGCCAGCAGGCTTCCTGCTACGTGTATTACTGATTTTTGTCATATTTGAATTTTTTGGGGTGTTTTCCCTGGATTTTCGGGGGGCCTTCGGGACGAAAATTCGCTGCAACGCGCTAAAAAACAAAAAAAAACATGAAAAACCCTTCAGTCTATGTCAAAAAAACAATTTCCGGTGCGTTCTGTGCGCCTTTAAAAAGAAGTGGCATGTCAAGCAAGGAAAACAAAACTAATAGGAGGTCGGGCTGTTAGGCTGTTGAAAGTACGCCCGGGCCAGCTATATGCGCCACAATATAGTGTGAACATACCCTTAGGTGTATTTGAAGAGGACTTTGAAGAGGAAGTTTACTTGTCAGGTTGTAAGAGCATTTTTTAGGCTTTTTCAAAACAGATTTTGCCGCAGTTTTTTAAAAACAATTCAAAATTTTGAGCCAAGTGGGAATTTTTTTGCAGAACCCTCAAAATTTTCCTCCACCTTTGGCACCGACAACCACCCCATTTTTCCCCATGGGGGTTTAACCCGGGATAAAACGTTTAGGAATTGACAAGGCACTTAAAATTTACCACTTAAAATCCACGTCGGGGTTAAGATGGGGCGGAATTTTTTCAGTGGAAACGTTTTTTCACAAACCCTTTTGATCTAATTTAGGGGCGTTTTTGGGGGAGAAAAAAAAAAAAAAAAAAAAAAAGTATGAACATATCCTTAAAAAGGAAAGTGTCATCAAAAAAGACTTATTGTTTTAACTTCAATTTTTTTTTTTCACACATTTTTTTAAAAATTTTTGGTTTATTTCTTTTAATTTTCCTATCCCCCTTTCAATTTTTTTTTATAATTCTAAAAGGGGTTTTGCCACAAGGAACCCTTACCTCATCTGCTCAGGAGAAAATAAACAAAGTATTGAGTCTAACCGTGAGGGAAAAAGGGAGGGGGTGAGAAAGGAGTGAAAAGAAGGGACGCTGCAATGTTTCCCCCCAAAAATAATAAAAACCCCGGGGGATTCTTATACAGCAGACAACCTCAATACGCACTTTCTCCCCCCCCTTGCAACCCCTTCGTTCCCGTACCAATAAGAAGTGCAAAACACGCAAGCGCGGCCAGATACTCTTGTCATGTCCTGGTCATATCTAATTAAGCTTCAGGAAACTAAGGGGGTCTGACAATGCGTAGCTCTCACAGGGTTCAATTTTGAACACAATATTAGAAAAATAATTAAATACCCCTTTTTTTGGGGGCCCACGTTACATTACATGTGGCAAAACCCCTTTTAAATCCGCATTTTTTCCTTGGCCACTAGGCCTAAAATATCTACACTTTCCCGTCCTGAGAGAAAATGCTCAGTAGCTCTCATTTTCAGCACAAAGAGGGGGCAAAATGAAAGGAGACCCAGGTATAATAACAAAAGACCACCCTCACAAGAGGAATAGTCCCCTTCAACCCTTTCCCCCTCCCTGACACGATTCTTCCAACACGAGCATGACTAGAAAAAAAACTCCTAAGAAATCAAGGATCTGAGCATCTTTGGGTCCCATTGCATGGCTTTTGTAAAGCACTCTCGCTGCTTTTTAAGCAGTGAAAAAAAGGCCCCAGTGGGCCCAAAAATTAAAAATGCAAGACTTAAAGGGGTTTTTCTCACTACACTGATTCCTCCACCCAGTCCTTTTCCTTGGTTTTTATTTGAATTCAGGAGCTGTTTTTGGGATTTTAGGGTGCAGCGAAGCCAGGTTTTAAATACAACCATGCTGGCCCCCTACAGAGAGACAAACAGGGCTTAGCTATAGCAACCCTGCTGGCAGCCAATCAGGGGGAGTCGAACAGGTCTGTACATAGACCTGAGGACTGATGCACCCCATACAAGAGAGGATTCGGGAGTAGGTAGGACACTGTTAATGGCAAAAATTGCAAAGTGACTTGTTTTTGCAAGTCTTTTAACAAAAAAAAGCAACATCCCTGTAGTGAGACAACCCCTTTAAAAACTCTTAAAATATTTTAAACATTTTTACAAAGTATGAAAACATAATAAAAAACTGTAAAAAAAAAAAGAGTTTATTACCGGAATTGTACCGACCTGCAAATACAAGAGCATTTTTTTCCAAAACATAAAAATCTCCCGCAAGAAAAGTTTCCGGGAGTTTTTGTTTTTCTAAAAGAAATTAAATTAAAAAAATTTGAAAATGGGTGTGAAAAAAAAAAAAAAAAAAAAAACAAACCCAAAATTCCTAAAAAAAAATTTTTTTTAAAATAAAAATGGGACCCTTAAACAATGGTCAAATTTTTTTTCGACACATTCCCTTTAACCTCCCCACACATATTTTTTTTTCATTTAGTAAGGGAAAATTTAAAAATTTTTTTTAAATTTAAATTTAAAAAATCCCCAGTTGCCCTTTACTCATGGAGGGGCAAGGGGGCCTGGAAATGCCACCCCCGCCCCCTGTCCCCCGCCTGCTTTGGGGTGGGTGCCCTTGGGGGCAGACCCCAAATGGACGACAGCCCCCCACGCTGCTAATGCAGGGCCGTCAGGGGAAACTCAAAGTTTTCCCAAAAGTTTCCCGGGGCCCCCTCTTTTAGTTAAGGGGAAAGAAAAATGCCAAGAAACGTAAAACCACAAGAAAAAGTCAAAACCCAAACCCCGGGGGGCCAAAAACGGTCAGGAGGCAGTTTCAAAGCGGGGGGCAAAGGGAGGGTTTAGGAAGCGAGCCGAGGCCCAAAGGTTTTGGGGGAGAAAAAACAAACAAGAAAAAACCCGGAAGTAAAAGGGGGAAAAACCCTTTTTCAGGAAAGGGCTGAGAGAAATGGGGAAATTTAAATGAGGTGCCCCAAAAACCCCTTCCCAGCAGACGATTGGTGCGGCCTCCGGGCCCTCCCATTGGCCCCGTGGCCGGGCACAACCATCTGACTTGGGTTAGGAACCCGAGCTGGGCACTTTCCCTTAAACTCATCAGCCCCGGCTTCTCCTTGGGTTTTGTCGACTGACTAGAGGGGGTTAACCCCTTAAAACCCGGCCCCTTTCCGGGTCCACGGCCGGGAAAAAGTGCGCCGTGACAGTCGCCCCCATGGGATTCTGAAAAAAGAAAAAAAAAACTTTTACCCCTTTTTACCGCAAAAAACCCATTGTTTATTCGCCGCGTTTTTTTTTTTTTCCTTCCCGAAAAAAAATAGTTTTTTTTAAAAAAAAAGTTTCCGGCTACCAAAATCATTTGAGGGTTTGTTTTTTTTATGAGACAAGAGGTACTTTTAAATGGTGTCACTGACCGCGCCATGTTATGTACTAGGAAACCCCCAAAACTCTATGTGGAACAGAATGTGAAATAAGAAAAACATAACTGCAGCATTTTGCTTTTCAAAGGGGAGTTTATGTTGCAAAAAATGCTCCTGTTTTTCTGCAGGTCGGTTTCAATTCCGGGAAAAAAAAATTATTTTTTTTGAGTTTTTTTTTATGTTTTTAAAACTTTAAAAAATTGGGTTTTTAAAATATTTTTACTTTTTAAAAGGGGGCGTCCCCATACCAAGGGTTTGGGGGGCATTTTTTATTTTAAAAGTCTCGCAAAAAAAGTCACTTTGCCCAATTTTGTGGCCATTTCCCGTGTCCTGGCCCATTCCTAGATATTTCCCCCCTTTTTATGACTGCATCAAACTCCTCAAAAGGTCGTTATTGCTAAAGACCTGTTTTATCTCTCCTGATTAAAGGTACCAGCAAATTTTGGGTTGGGTATTTTCTACAGACCTGGTTTTTACTTGCAGCCCAGTGGAAGCCAGTAAAAAACCCCCTGAATTTAAAATTTAAACCAAGAAAACAGGCCCGAAGTGGATGAATCAGGGGAGAGTGAGAAACCCCTTTAACATTGCACTTCGCACCAATAAATTTTTTTGGTTTTTCCACCCCTGGACCATTTTGGGGATAAAAATTTCCTTACAGTAACCCCTACAGATACCTTTTAAAGTGGACTTAAAAACCCCCGCGTGACCCCAAACCCCCGATTATTTTTCCAAAAAACAACCCATATATATACATGCTCAGCTTCTCCTGTCTAAACATGCTGGGCCCCCCCAAAAAAGGGGTCTTTTCGTTCAATGTGATCGGGGGCCCTTAAAAAGGGTATGTGTTTAAAATTGGGGCCCTTTAAAAGGGAAACCGTCGCCAATTTTTGTTTTTTACTAAATTTAAAAACCAGATACTGATCCATATTCTTTTCTTCTCAGCCATTTTTATTTTCGGAATATAGATTTCTCAATTCTGTATAAGATTATGGGGGCGGCCATCTTGCCTGAGCTACTTTTAAAAGCATTTAGAAAGATGTTTTACAGCAGCTTCATGGATGTATTAGCCTGTGAGTAGGAGCATACCCATTGACTACTATAGGAGAGTGTTGTGGGCATGCTCTGTGACCTGGGAAGAAGTCAGTGTGCAGGGAGGGGGAGCTGTGACATCTCCTATTGTGAATCTTGTCTATGCAAATTGGTGTCACCTATCAGTGTAATCCTACTTGTGCTGATAGTGAGGAGACTGTGGAGAAGTGATCTCTACAGAACAGGAGGTGTCAGTCTAAATGAATGGTTTGGGTCCTGTTTATCTATATATAGGTGTTACCTGTCAGTGTAATCCTGCCTGTTGATGAGGAGACTGCAGGGAAGTGATCTCTACAGAACAGGAGGGGGTTTAGTTTATAGGGGATCCTGTGTTACTATTTTATAGGTGTTACCTGTCAGTGTAATCCTGCCTGTGAGAGGAGACTGCGGAAAAGTGATCTCTACAGAACAGGAGGGGTCAGTCTATAGTGAATGGTGGAGTCCTGTGTTATCTATATATAGGTGTTACCTGTCAGTGTTAATCCGCCTGTGATGAGGGACTGTGGAGAAGTGATCTCTACAGAACAGGAGGTGTCAGTCTATAGTGAATGGTGGATCTGTGTTATCTTATATATAGGTGTTACCTGTCAGTGTAATCCTGTCTGTGATGATAATGAGGAGAATACAGGGAAGTAATCTATACAGAACAGGAGGTGTCAGTCTATAGTGAATGGTGGATCCTGTGTTATCTATATATAGGTGTTACCTGTCAGTGTAATCCTGTCTGTGATGAGGAGACTGCGGAGAAGTGATCTCTACAGAACAGGAGGTGTCAGTCTATAGTGAATGGTGGATCCTGTGTTATCTATATATAGGTGTTACCTGTCAGTGTAATCCTGCTTGTGATAATGAGGAGACTGCGGAGAAGTGATCTCTACAGAACAGGAGGTGTCAGACTATTAGCCCTAGTGGCCAAAGTGACAACTGCAGGATTTCGGGACTTTTTAAAATTATTAATAGTGATATGGAAAATGAAAAAAAAAACACAACCAAAAATTCTTAAAATAAGTTTTTAAAATAAAAACATGAGTCATTCTCTCATTCACTTTAAGTGGCACATATGACAATTACACATTGGGAATTTCCCGATTAGGCGCATGCCTACCATAGCGCAGGTAATTTATAGTTTTACAGCCTGGCATTGTTCTGTAGACGTTCAGGCGTCGCCTCGGTCAAGGACAGGTCCCATAAAACCACTTCATAAAATACTGGAACATTAAATGACTTAACACGAGCAAACGCAGCATCACGGACACACAGACTAGTAAACCGTACACAGCGGTCAGATATTATGTGAGGTGTGTGAAGATGGTAATAATTCTGCCGGTTATGACGGGTGGGAGGGACTCACGTTGTAGTTCTGGTGGATATAATGACTCTATGCCCAACCACTATACCCTGCACTAGGGGATCTGCAACCCCATACTTTCAAATAGCTTGTGATAAATGCTGGGTAATTGAATGTAACAAATTTCATTTATTTTATATCATAGAAACATATTGTCAAGTTATATAAAAATGTTACTTGCGCTTACTGCCCGTCTGTCCACCTGTGTGCTCTAACAAGACGCCGAAAACTAATGCGGATGCATATGAGAGAATCACAAATTTATTTGGACTGCCTACCACACAGCAAGCGTGCAGCAAGCGCAAGTAAAATTTTTATATAACTTGACAATATGTTTCTATGATATAAAATAAATGAAATTTGTTACATTCAATTACCCAGCATTTATCACAAGCTATTTGAAAGGGTGGGAGGGACTGTCATCCACTCTGATATCCGGCTGCCCACATTTTATTCTTCAGAAGCACAGCCGTCCTTTTATTACAGTATATCTGATTTATTTATACAGGGCTGAGTCACATTATAATGAGCACTTCTTATTAAGTTGGCCGTGTATAGCTCGAGAATGAGGATGTCACCGCACCTCTGCTAACCCTACTGTGTATGGGGCCCCGGAGCAGATGGATGTCACTGCACCTCTGCTAACCCTACTGTGTATGGGGCCAGGAGCAGACGGATGTCACTGCACCAAAGCAAACCCAACTGTGTATGGGGCCCCGGAGCAGATGGATGTCACTGCACCTCTGCTAACCCTACGTGTATGGGGCCCCCGGAGCAGAGGATGTCACTGCACCTCTGCTAACCCTACTGTGTATGGGCCCGAGCAGACGGATGTCACTGCACCTCTGTAACCCTACGGGTTAGGGGACCCGGAGCAGAGGGATGTCCTGCACCCGCAAAACCCAACTGTGGGGCCCCCCGAGCAGAGGATGTCACTGACCTCTGCTAACCCAACTGGTAGGGGGCCCTGGAGCAACGAGTCACTGCACCTCTGTAACCCTACTGGTATTTGGGCCCGGAGCAGACGGATTCACTGCACCTCGCTAACCCTACTGTGGGTAGTGGCCCCCCCGGCGCAGACGGGAGTCACTGCACCCTAAAACCCTACGTGTAGGGGCCCCCTGCAGAGGGAAATGCACGCACCTCTCAAAACCCTATTGTATGGGCCCCGAGCAAGGGATGCACTGCCCTTCAACCCACTGAGTATGGGACCCCAGAGCAGACGGATGTCACTGCCTGGATCCTTGGGTTGGCTTTGCTTATTTAACTGTGTGTTTTTAGGATGTGCAAAGAGTTCAAAACCAAAGTGGTCAGGAAGGGAGAAGGGGGGGGTACGATGGCCTGGGCAGGAACTGGTAAAAATTATCCCACAATTCCCCTGTGCTCCAAATTAGAATTAATTACAAAATCACCTGCAAAAAAACCCAAAAAACTATGTAGTAATGCAACGTGTGAACCCGCCCAAGTTCCCACCCCTAATACCAGTTTCGGGTTTTTCCAAACACTAAAGGAGTGTTCACAGCGTATTTGCGGGGCGTACTTCGGCGCGTAATTGCGCTGTAATACGCCCTGCAAATACAGAAAAAATCATACACTTTTGAAGCTATTTTTTGAAAGTTTTCTTGGCAGTGCTAAGCACCCGGGGAAAACATGTGAAAAGAAAAAGGGGAGAGAACAGCATTTTCAAATACGCCCCGCCACACACCCTTTCCCAAAACAGCAACTAAATCGGCACCACACAGAACGTCAATATACGACGTGTAAACCCGGCCTAAATTTTAAGAAAGGACATTTTCGTCAGCAAAATACCTTCTATGACCCTCGGTGGCACAGTCCCGTCTGCCTTAGGTCGAGTTCACATGGCATTTTTTTTGCACGCTTTTTGACTAACAAAATTCAGGGTGGTTTTTTTTGTGATTATGACACAAAATTCACTAAAAAAACGGAAATAAGCGCATCAGGCACAAGGCTGTGCTTCTTTGTGCACCATTTCATACTCTACATGCTGCACAAAAACGAGTGGGGATTACATCAGTGGGGAAAAGGGCTTGGTACAAAGTTCCCTGCACTGTGAAAAACACATTAAAATGAGCATAAAAAGATGCATCAAATAAAGAAAATGCACATAAAAAACATTCTTACCAATGTACATTTTTCTTTTGAAATTCACTGCAAATAATAATTTGTGTGAACACCGCCTTAGTAGCCGAGAGAGAGGGAATGAGTCAGACCAGTCCCTTTCGGTGCTGTTGACAGCGATACCACAAGTGTGACCATCCGATCTTGAATTTAGTCCAAACAGAACTATAAAGGGAAATGGCAGCAGTGATATGCAGTTACTTTTCCAAAACGGAACATGCGAGGCAAACCCTAAAAATAAAACACCTTCCTGTCTGGGACTAACTATACCGTGCGCCGGTTTCCTCAAAATATTTACTATTTTGCCATAGGCAAACTTAAACTCTATCAGTTCTCCATCTATAAAACACTAAAACGAAACTATTATTATGTATAACTCTTAACCTCTATACACACTATTTAAAAACCTGATTTCTAACCTCACCATTTAACCCTTTCTACTTCTGAAGGAAGGAATAGCTCCTTTTCTACACTATTATCAAGTCTGGTGGAACACCACCTATTAACAGGAAAGCCTTATATATACAGCAATTTACTAACTCCAGTAAGGGATCCCAAGCCTCCTACTTGGGCAATCGTCCCTAATATAATGAACACAAAACAAATAAGGCCCCCTTGTGACACCCTCTGCAGCGGGGTTACACTTGAAAAACAGAGGTGAGAAATCCCAATTTAAAACGTCATGCCTGACCTCCCCAACATGTTTCACCAGCTAAGCTGGCTTCATCAGGGGGAGCCTCACGAAGGGTGGTGTTGGCTCTATGGACCCTTCCCCATGCAGTAATATATAGATATTTTTACAAAACACAACATGCGAGACAAACCCTAAAAATAAAACCTCTTAGGGCATGTCCCCACGGCACGGGTTTTCGGATGGTTTTTCAGCCGGTTTGCGGTTTTTCAGACCACCTGAAAAACCGTCCGAAAATGAGAACAATGGGGCTCTATGGAAAACCCGTACAGCAGTCCCCACTGCACGGGTTTGCCGTCGGGCGGTTTTGCCGCCGGCAGTCTGGCGGCAAAACAATGAGCAAGCACATTCTTCCGTCCGGTTTTCGGACGGAATCTGTGCTTCTGAATGTGAAGGGGGAGGGCTTTTATCCACTCATCGCGGAGAAAAGCCGCCCCCCCGCGGCCGTGTGCGCGGCACACAAACCGGACAAATTCCGGCCGCAAACCGGCCGGGATTTGTCCTATGCTGTGGGGATGCGCCCTTCGGCTATGTTCAACGGCTTATCCACGGCGTAATTGCGGGGACGTATTTCACCCGCAATTACGCCGTGTGCTCGGCAGCGGGGGCGGGGGGGGGGCCCCATAGACATGCATTGTCCACAGCGCATACACGCCGTGGATAATTAACATGTCACTTTCTCCCCGCTCGCCGTATTGTGCGAGCGGGAGGGGAGACGGAACCCCAAATTTCTCTAAGAGAACTGTGATTACCGAAATGACTGCGACGTTTTTCCATCCAAAATTCGCGCAGTATGGCACAAAATACGGGGACAATTACGCCCCAAAATAAGCCGTGTGAAACATACCCTTTATTTGCGGGGATAAACCCTAAAGCAGGGAAAAGGTTTCGTTAACCCCCTAGCCGAACGCCGAAAAGGAGTTAATACCAGCACTTTTTTTTATTTTTTTTGCCTCCTTGCTTTTTAAAACCTTTTGTAACTTTTTTTTTTTTCCAATTACGCAGTTGAAATGGGGGCCCCTCGTTTTTTTTTGGGAACAAGTTTTTAAATTTTTTTTGGGGGGGAAAAATTTTTTAAGTTCACTTAAAAAATTATTGCAAAATTTTTTTTTTATTTTTTCAATTTTTTTTTAAAATTTAGCTTTTTATTTTTTTTATTTTTTTTAAAACCTTTTAAAACATTTTCACACTTAATAACCGGTTAAAATTTTAATTCTACAATTTTAAAGGGTTGTGTGGATACCAAATTTAAGTAAAGTTTTTTTTTTTTGTGTGTAATGTAAACACAATCATTTTTTATTAAATATTTATTTTTAATTTTTTTTCTACACTTTTTCTGCCTTTTACTTTTTTTAAAAATCCTATGAAGGGATAATTTTTTTTTTTTTTATTTTTTTTAAAAATTAGTTTAAAGTATTAGCCCTATTCATATATGCCAAAAACATTAAATCTTTGTCATTTAAAAAGGCAGTGATTAGGGCAGCTCACAGTCCCGGCCCGAACAATGGCTTTTTACACAGACAGTCCCCGGGGGCTACTCTAGGGCCCCAGGCTGACTGGAGGACGTTTTTCCCCCGGGTCTTTAAAAGGGCACCGGGAGTCCTTTGGGTCACCCGAAAAGAGCGTGGAAAGCCCCCTTTATTATGCTGCATCACCGACTCAGCAAACAAAGGGTTTAACGCCAAGGAGCGGAGGTTTCCTCCACTTCTTGGCACTTGCAGAGTGTGAACAGGGCTGTGAAGTACAGGTGCTGCATGTCCCAATTTCTGCAGCGACATCAAAGGATGGCAGACGGTCGTTAAGGGTTAAAGGTGTTGTCTCCCTGCTTAGAAGGGTTTTTTTTTGCAAAGTAGGGGGAAAAGTAAATGAAAACTTTTTTTTTTTCCCAAAAAAACTGTTTTGTTTTTTTTTTTTTTTTGAGAAAATAATGAAAATTTTTTTTCTCTTAGTGCACCAGGGGTTTTTCCCGGGTTACCAAAACCCGCTCTCCCCCGCTGTTTCTTATCTATAGCAGGGATGACGTCAACACAAGATAAAACAAAAACTGCCAGCAGCTTTGAGCTTGAGAGTTATCTGATCGAAAAAACAAAAAGGGGACTAAATTAAAAATTTTTTCACTTTAGCTTAAAAGCTTTCTCTGGGGAAAATTTTGATAAACATCTCCCCGCTCTCATGGGCAAGTAATTAGCAATCTTTAAATACAGACTATATGCAAAAATAAAATTTAAGCACCCCAAATCAAAATAAGAATTTGGGGGGCCCCCCCAAAATCTAATGAAAAGGGAAAAAGCAACAAAAAGAATTTTAATAAAAAGTTTGGGATAAATAATTTCCTCCAATATCAGGGGAACCCCCCATAGTAGAGCGGAGTGCCCGAAACAAAGCCATAAACAAACCCATCAGAGCTTAAAGCAGCCAATTTAGAACCCATTTGCAACCAATCGGGGCTAATAGCAACCCAAAACAAGTCCAAAAGCGACCCTTTAGAACCTATAAATAACCAATCAGAGCCCATTTGCAAACCCAATCAGAGGGCCCTAATAAACCCAAACAGGGGCCCATAGCGACCAATCAGGGAAACCCATAGTAAAACCCAAACAGAACCCCTTGCAACCAATCGGAGCTAATACAACCAACGAGCCCAAAGCGCCCAAATCAAAACCCTATAAAACCCAAACAAGCTAAAGAAAACCAATCTAACTCATAAAACCATTTGGGAGCTCATAGCACAATAAGATCATAGCAGCGAATCAGACCCATGGCAACCACCAGGCCATACAACCAAATGGGAGCTCATAAAAACCCAAATCGGCCCCATGGGCCAACAGAACCCCAAAATCAAGCCCATTGCCGCCAATCAGAGCCCTTCCGCCAATCAAGCCCTTTGCCCCAATCAGAGCCCTTTTGCCCCAATCAGAGCCCATGCCCCAATCAGACCCATACCCCCAACAGAGCCCATACCCCCAATCAGACCCCATACCCCCAATCGGGAGCCCAAGCCCCCCAATCAGACCCTCCCCCAATCAAAACCCAAAAGAACCCCCAAATCAGACCCCATGGGCACCAACAAAAGCCCCCATGCAACCAAATCAGAGCTTAGACCAATAACCGCTTGTCTATTATTCACCATGGATTTTAGTTTTTAAAGGCTAAAATGTTGGCCTCACGAGCAGCAGCCATGTATTTGCATGTTATCCTGTGCCTGTGTGTGCTTGCTCTGTGCACTCTCCTTTAGGGCCCAAAAAAATTTCTGGGTTCCTTTTAAAATTTTCTCCTAAAATTTTTTTGTTTGTACAACCTGTGGTATATGTGACCATCCCATAAGCATCATAAAATTCATGCTAAATCAACCTGCTTTGTACTTTAAAATTAGTTACAGGAATCTTTTTCAAATGATCCTTGAAACATATTATCATCATCATATTCAGTGATAAGTAATATGCACTAAAATTCTGCACCTGTAAAATCTGGATCCATTAACCCCTCAGGATTACACTGAGAGGTGACACCAATGTGTATAAATAACACAGCATCCACCAGTCACTATAGTTTGACACCTCCGTTTTTTTAGAGATAATTCCCGCAGTCCCCTCAACAAACAGGCAGATTACACTGACATAACACCTATTATAGAAACACAGGATCCACCCTTTACTATAAAAATGACACCTCCAAAACTTAGAGACACTTCCCCCAGTCTCCTCACAAGACAGGGTTACACTGACAGTAG
>JAODAL010018467.1:0-74700 GCA_025379985.1 Phyllomedusa bahiana
CTGAGCTGGTGTCTGCCCTCTAGTGGTCTCTATATGGGGTGTTGTGGTATCCCTGAGCTGGTTCTGACCTCTATGTGGTCTCTATATGGCGGTGTTGTAGGTTATATCGGCACCGGTATAATGCCAGCGTACATGTGTCCCTGATTGACCAGTGATAGGAGTTAGACTTTTACTTTCTTGCTGGTGTTTATTTTAGAAGGTGGTGTGGCTTGACCAAGGGAAACATGGTGGGGGATATTGTATGTGGGTGGAGGGGATATTGTATGTGGGTGGAGGGGGATATTGTATGTGGGTGGAGGGGGATATTGTATGTGGGTGGAGGGGGATATTGTATGTGGGTGGAGGGGGATATTGTATGTGGGTGGAGGGGGATATTGTATGTGGGTGGAGGGGATATTGTATGTGGGTGGAGGGGGATATTGTTTGTGGGTGGAGGGGGATATTGTATGTGGGTGGAGGGGATATTG
Source organism: Phyllomedusa bahiana (assembly GCA_025379985.1). Classification (NCBI taxonomy): domain Eukaryota; kingdom Metazoa; phylum Chordata; class Amphibia; order Anura; family Hylidae; genus Phyllomedusa; species Phyllomedusa bahiana. The sequence continues at coordinate 468 of JAODAL010018467.1, forward strand.
TATGTGGGTGGAGGGGGATATTGTATGTGGGTGGAGGGGGATATTGTATGTGGGTGGGGGGATATTGTATGTGGGTGGAGGAGGATATTGTATGTGGGTGGAGGGGATATTGTATGTGGGTGGAGGAGGATATTGTATGTGGGTGGAGGGGGATATTGTATGTGGGTGGAGGAGGATATTGTATGTGGGTGGAGGAGGATATTGTATGTGGGTGGAGGGGATATTGTATGTGGGTGGAGGGGGATATTGTATGTGGGTGGAGGAGGATATTGTATGGGGGTGGAGGGGATATTGTATGTGGGTGGAGGGGGATATTGTATGTGGGTGGAGGGGGATATTGTATGTGTGTGGAGGGGGAATTTGTATGTGGGTGGAGGGGGATGGTGTATGTGGGTGGAGGGAGATATTGTATGTGGGTGGAGGGGGATATGAATGGAGCTACTTAGCCCTGTGTCTATGATATGTGAGGTAGACGTGTTACTCACTTGATCTTGTACTACACAATATAGTTCTGTTTTGAACACTGTATTATGTGGTAAAATGGGCACGATTATGTCCGTGAGGCCGGTAATATTTTCATGTACAGTAGGGTGGGCCCCCAAGATCAACTCCCCTGTGGGCCCCGACCCCCCAGTCCGACACTGGACACAAGTATCACACACAGCTTTCTTCCCAAAGTCTCCTCATGCCCCTAACTTCTGTCCCGTAGCACTACTTTTTTTACACTAGACCTAATAGGGTGAACTATACTTATATTCACTAATAAGTTACAGATGTAACAGAACTAAACATAACAGATAACGCACCATGTTATTACGGCACAGAATGTTATCTAAACTTTTGTAATGTTTTTCATGGCCTTTATTTACAGATTAGAGAAGATTACAAGAAAAGCCAAGATATCATGGTTAAGCCGAACTCTGCTAAATCTGTATTTAATTAAAGCATATTATTGTGTAGGTCTCTCTTGTGGTACCAGAACAGCTCTGATTCATCAACGCTTGGACTCCACAAGTTGCATGTAAAGTGGCACCAACCTACTAGAAGTACTACCTATGGTGATTGCTTCATTGCCTGCCATGTAGATTTTTTTCTCTGGGTCTACCTCAAGGGGTGTTTTCACTGGAACAAGCAAAGACCATCTCTTGAACTAAAGGCTAGTATCTACCAAGGAATACATACAGTGGATCTAGATATGTGGCACGCACCTTCCTAAACATGGAGCATTATTTTCAAGCTTGTTTGGCTATAAATGGTGGATATTGCCAACATATGTTGTAACATAATTTTCACTGTCATATAGCAAGGTAAACATGATTAGCGTTTCATTTGGAACCAAAGCGAATGGGACACAGTATTTCTGAATATATTTTATAGTTAGTTCTGCCACTGAATCAACTATAGTCTATACTTGGATTCTACTTGTGATTATTTGAAGTTTACCTCCTATTATAGTTAAAATGAACAAGTATCTTTTCTATCTATAAGAAATGATCTTTGTTAACATTGAAACAGTGTACGCTGCTCAAAAAATAAAAAAAAAGTTTGTCTCCTAAACGTATGAAGTGTAAGACCTACTTTATGGCATCTACTGTAAATAACTGAAGCTTTGCAGCATCTGCTCTTATACTGTAAGTCTACAAGACAAAGTCCCTGCTGTAAAACACACCACTAGCCTAAATAAATTGATAAATTATCTATTACTGGAAGCACATTTGTTTGTTACATACTAGTGGGTATTTGTATGTTGATGATGAGGGTAAAATAACACAAAACAGGGGAGTATCTGGTCTGGCTTTACTCCCAATAAAATTGCAAGGCTCAGTAAATCGAATGTGACTTGAGGAACGCTGCAACAATAGGCAGTGGAGAGTCCTAGCTCTTTTCCCTTGATCTTGTTTGAATATACATTTCATTAGGGCAACCATGGTGTACAAACCTCCTCAAGGTGCCTCTGCCTGATGAGGAACATTACCCCTTTTGTGCTATGTTAGTTAGAGTCACTGTTCAGCTCAAAGTTAATATGCCTTAGATTGTCATCACTCATATTGGATGTTGTCCCCAGAGGAGATCGCAATTTAAATTCCAAATTAGGAGTGTGAGAGTGTACTGTGTACCAGAAAGAAGTCCAATAAAGCATAAGAAGTATATACAATATAACACCATGGAGATGTGTCCCATAATCACATTCACACCCAAAAACGCAGCGCTGCAAGGTAACAATGCTGATCACTGAGATATTGCTCAGTTTATTTATAAAATAAAAAATGCAAGGGAAGCAAGCTGGTGTTTAGGAGGTATGTAGAGGCCTGAATTGGAGACAGCTCCAATCTCTGTCATTTAACCATTTAGATACCATGGTAAATGTGTTCTGCAGCTGCTATGTTTGTTGACCTATTACACTCTGCTAAAGTAAAAAAAACAAAAAAAAACTAAACAATAAAGTTCAAAACACTCCCCTTTTGCCATTTTACAAATTAAAAAAAGTTACACATTATTGGTAATGCAGCGTCTGCTCTTTTAAAATATAATCATTTATCCTGTAGAAGAAAAAAAATCTCTACGCCAAAGTTGTATTTATTGGTCATTTTGTGTTCCCAAGAAATTGGAATAAAAAGTGACCAAAAGATTGCATGTATCCCAAAATGATAGCAGTAAAAACTACACTTCAGTCTGCAAAAATGGCCCTTCACTCAGGTTCAAAGATGAAAAAATAAAGTTAAAAATATACATATATTTTTGTTTTTTAAAAAAGGACCGAAACAAAAAGAATTGGTATCAGAATAATGATACTGTCATTTATATCAGACACTGAACTCCATAAAAATGCCTCTTAAAACCCCTCTTTAAAATGATGCAATTTTTTTTCATGTTTCACCCCACAAAGAATTTATTTTTGGTTTCACAGTACAGAATGTGGTAGAATAAATGGTACCAAAAGTAAATCTTGCCCCACAAAAAACAAACCCTTCTTCATAAGGCTCTGTTAACGGAGAGTTATGGCTCTCGGAAGACAGGAAGGATAAAACCAATGCAAAGTAAAAAAAAAATTAAAAAAAATGTGGTGAGATTTTTTTTGTTTTTAAAGTAATTGTTAGCTTGAATGCTTGTATTTTATACTTCAGTACTTATGCATTGCAGTATATAGTGTGAGGAGTATAATTGTGGCAGACATGGGGGCCTCCCTTATTTATTGAATAACAGCCTACACACTTATTGTGTTGGCAGTGATTAGGTGGCAGAAGGGGGCGCCGCACCAATTTGTAATGACTTAGATACCACAGTTGCATTTACCATGGTAACTAAGTGGATAAATGACTGGGATCAGAGTGATATCTAATCCTGGCCGCTAACAGCGATGTCAGCTCTAAGCATCAGCTTAAACCCACTGAGTATAGAGTAGACAGCACATGATCACACTCCGTACCTCCCTTGATGCCATAAATGTATGATGTAAGACATTAAGGGGTTAAAGGAGTTGTCTCATTATGAGCTTTCAGCCTGTCAGTGTCCCTGGTAAGTTGAACTGAGGGGCGTGCTTCTTGGTCTGTCTGTTCTGCTCCCTCTCCCCCCTCCCATCAGCACACAGGCAGCTATGTAACTTATATACAGGGGGGGGGAGGGGGTTTGCTCTCAGAGTTCACCTGTGTGTGCCTTCCTAGGTCTGTTGCAGGAGAGGGCTGATCTATGAGTGTAGAGAGGAAGGTGAAGGTGGTGTGCTAATAGCAGAGGGGATGCATGTGTTCTATATCCCCTGCTTAGCTTACAAGTCTCCACATCTCCAGCAACAACAAGGAAAGTGTTACTATACTCAGGATGTCTCACTAATACTGGAGAACATATCAAAGTATTCACATGCCTGATCTCTATAGTATTAGTATAGTCACAGTTCCAAAGACATATCATGATTATAGTAACAGACAGGGTCACTGCTGTCACATCCATCTGTGTAGAGAGCAGGAGGAAGCAGGGACACACAGGGTTAATCCAGGCAGTAAGGACACAGACCCCAGAGTCCTCCTCCCCCTCCAGAAGCATTCTGTGCTGGAGGGGCTCTCGCTCCGACCTGTCTTCAAAGGTGATGAGTCATTTCAGACCTGACAGCCAGTAAGATAAGGATCAACAGGTCGGCCTGCTATAGAAATTTGAGAAGCTGATGTAGTAATACTAACAGGGCTAGCTCAAAATCAGTAGGACATTTGTAATGAACATATATTGCAAAGCTGCTTGTTTTTTAAAGATCTTTAAATTAAAACCCAATCATTGTAGCGAGACAACCCCTTTAATGAAACTCATGCACTGGACATTGGGCAGTTGCAACCTTATGGCATAGAGTGCAGTTGTCTCTCCACACCCAAAAATCAGATTGGGCAGAAGAATGTACTTGGACAACCACTTTAAACTGTACATTGTAACAAGTCCTGCGGCTTTATCAGCAAGATGTGAAGGGGGCCTGAGTGAAGACCAGTTTTTAGCCTTTGAATCCAAACAGGCTTGTTTCTATTCCTTAACAGCAACCAGATACCATGAAAATGGTTTTAAATAGGCTCTGGAGCCCTGGCCAACCAAGGATATGTTACTCCCTGCTGTGTCTTATCAGCAGCACAGGATCTTGTTTACCTTTCTTACTGAAAAATGTTAACACTTTAAAGCTCTGTAGCCTTTGGCCCTGCTTTTTAAACTCTACCATTACTAATGTCCCTCTCACAGGCTCAGCTAGGAATAGCAGACCTGATATGCCAATCACTGCTGTAGAACCACCCACAGCCTGACCAGTAAATGGGAGCCTGAAGCTGGTTGTGAAGAGCAGACTGTATGAAACAGTATTGGTGAGAACATCTGTTTATGGTGCATTCTGGATGAGTTGCGTTTGCGTTATGGTTTGTTTCAATCCCGTTACGTTGCATGCAGATTTTTGCTTTTAAAATACATTTACAAAGCGTTTTAGATCTGTCCTTTTTCTAGAAGTCATTTTGCCATTTGTTTTTTTAATTACTATTTTATTGCCATTAAATCATGCGGCCAACACAGGAACCTAAAAGAAATCCTGATGCAGGATCAGCATTACATTGTGGTTCTGCCATTTACAAATATAGAAACTTGATATGTTGCGGATACAAATCACAACACAACTGTATTGTCTGCCTTCACTCTTAAGACTAAGCCGTATTTACATTGGATTAGACTACCCTGTAATTAATAACACCTTCTGATTTAAACACCAATTATATAGACACAAAGAGCATATAAATCAGAAGACTATAAGCTTATAAGGATAGAGCGCTTGCCTACTGTATCAGGTTACTGTTTTAAACTGTTATCCTTATATTTTTGTTTCTGTTGCTTTGTGCACATTGTAGAAATGCAAATTGATCGATTTTCTTCATTTGGATAAAAACTTTGAAAAGGTAAAAACTTTTGAGGAAAATATTCCAATATTTCACTCTTTTGGCCTCATTGCATTGAAAATATTATTCTTCAGCATTAATACTATTTGTACCAATTTATCAAGCTTCTTGCACATTTTTAACACCTGGGTTCTTGCTGTATGTATTTGTAGCCATTTTCTTTTAATTTTATATAAGTGAAGATTTATGAAGCTTAGATTTTTTTACAAACATTTACAGTAGTAAATCACTTTCTATGATGATGGTAGAACCTTCTCCTCTGGACATAGAAGATGGCCTATTGTTATGGCAACAGGTCTAGATGTAAAGAGATTGCAAGAGAGATGTATAGTGAGAGTTCTTTCTCTGTGATTTAGATTTTTAAATCTCTGACAAAAAAATCCTCCGTGTATGGATGTATAAACATAATAAACATTAATATATAAATATGGATTGGAAACCATATAGAATATGTGTATCAACATGCTCTTATACTGCTGCACTTTTCTCTATGCTCTATTTTTTTGCAGGTTGTGGTTTTAATGGGACATTTTAAGACGCAGGGGAGAGAAAGGAATGGGAATACAAACTAATGCAAAAATTTCAAACTCTGCAATTTGGACTTAATATTCATGCCAGTTTCATGTCACACTATGTATGAACTGTGAGGGTCACAAATCACCACCTGATTGCAAACAGACAACAGCAAGATAACATCAAGAATTACTGATCCCTCCATCACGCCCAACAAGTTTCCAGTTTGTTTATTTCTTGACCTGTTATAAATAACTGCTCTATTTATATTGCATTTTGTTATTTTTAAAGATTCTAAGCTCTTTTGAAGGTCCATGTCTTTTATGTATAAAAAGTCTGTGAATTTTCAGTTTATTGTAGAACATCATGTCTGAAGAAGAGCGCTAGTACTCTCGAAAGCTCACCATCAAATATACTCAGCCTCTAAAATGTATTGCCTGATTTCTTCACTCCTCCACTACTTTCTATGGCTAACACGGTACAACATTATACTACTATTTCTTTTCATTCAGGTTCTTTTGAGCAACCTGTCTGTGTTCTCCTGTTGCTCCTATTCAGGAGCAGTTTGGTTTAAGTCTGGGAACTTGACCCTTATGCAGGGGAAGTATTGCAACAGTGTTTACAACCAGATGGAGCTACTGTAAAAGCAGCAACAGAAGGATGTTTGGTCTTAAAAAAAATGGACAGAAGATTTTCTGTATTTGGACCGAGCTACAACCACTATTCCCCCAAAAATGTTGATGCTATGTAAAATGTAAAGAAAACAAGAACACAATTTGGAAATTTCTTATAGCCACATTTTATCCCTAACAGACCACAGAACACATATAATCAGTTCAAAATGAGATATTTTCATTTGAAAAAAATTACCTTAATTTAGAAATATGCAGCAACACATTTAAAAAACATTGTGATATGGCCATCTCTACAATTGTGTAGCATACTCTTTACTTTTTACAAAAGTATGTAAACGTCTGGGAGCATATGTTGTTCTAAAACCTTATATATCTCACATTTTTATGTGCCTTTCAAGGGATGTATCCCATGCCTAGATAGGGGAAAAAATTTCCTTTAGGAGAGGAACCCTAAATTGGTCGGGGTTTAGGGTTTTCTTGCCATTCAACCCCCTGATGTTTTTTAAACGATCAATGCAACCCCATACCATAGGGGTGCAAGTTTTGAACTATTTGTGAAAATATGCCGTGGGCCCCCTTCTTTTAAAGGGGTGTATCCTTAATCAGTTCAGCTGTTTTCCCTTTAACTTCATTTTCTCAGTTGTCAAAACCAGGGGGTTTTTTTTCCCCCCAGCTGGGGGTTTTTTTTAAGTGAAGGGGGATGACATTTTTCCCCCCTTCACTGTTCATGTCGCCCCCCAGCAGTGTCTTTTTTAGATCAGTGGGAGGGAAAAGCACATCCCCCCCCTCGTCTGAGTCCAATTTACTGTGTGTTTCCTCTCCTATGCAGTCTTATGTTGGGTTTTATACCACAGCCCCTTCATTCAGTTAGGGATCTTTTTTGAACTAGACACTGATCTTTTCTCCCCTCCAGCTGGATGTTTTTTACAGTTAATCAGTCTTCATGAACTCATCCAACAGCACTCTGTCCCTTTTTATGCTTACACGCAGCGCATTAAGGCATCGGGCACAATTTGCTGTTTTCTATTTGAAGCAGCTGGTGTACTGTGCAGCCCTGGTGTGCAGAGTGAAAAGTTGCCGGACCTTTTCTGAGAGAGGCAGGGAAGACGCTTTTTGTAATACGACCGGGGCCAGAAGAATGTAAATTAGTAGAGCCGTCAGCAAATGAACTGAAAGGAGGTGGGATCTGACCAGCACAGGGGAACAGTGTTTACACGAAACAAAAATAAGGAAGACAGTGAAAACAAGACAGATTTGCAAATGACATCCAATTGCAAAGTTGCTTGTTTTCACTGTCCCCTTATTCTGAAGACCATTTAATGTAATGATACCACTCCTTTAAGTCCAAAGGACATGACCTCCTTGGTTTTCATAAATAATGTAAATGCAAAAGGGCTCAAGGGCTTAAGAAACAGTTTTCTGAAATTGTTCCACTTTTTTGGACAGCTTATCACTAGTGTTGAGCGATTATTATCGACAAAGTTGAAACGGCACAGTTATTATGTTGATCGAAATTTTTTAGATCATGCGATAATTTAGGTTAAAATCTGTGCATCATCTATTAATATCGCGCCATTTTCGGCGCTTCCTGTCATTTTGGCGGCCAGCAATCAGCTTACAGAATAGAGCAGGGTGAGATGTGTGTGCGACGTCATGACTGGGAGGTGTATGGTTGTGATTGGCTGGAAAAATCACATGACCTCGTTTGACATTGAACAGCCCTTCCTGTTCATGATCAGTGTCTCTCAGCGACTCATAGCAGTAGGACGTGCGCTTTGCCTGTGTCCAACCAGCTCAGTGAAATTATTATATTTCTTCGCAGAGAAAGCTCTACTGTTAGCTGTGATCCTTACAACTTAGTTAGATCAGAGATTGGAAGATTTTATGTAGTTAGGTAGGAGAATTTTAAAGGAGCATCTACGCTGTAAAGTCACGGAGAGGGAGCGGGGGGGGGGGGGAGGGGGCGAAACACAGACAAGCTCTATAAAGAATACTGGATAAAGTTCACCAAGACTTAGTGTAGACAGTGCACTGCAATAGCTTTATTATTAACAGTTTTCTATTGAAATATTTCCTGGATATTGGGCAGCCTGAACTTATATTAGGATACACATCTTTTCTAGTAACTGCAGGTCTCTTTGTTAGGTGCAAAACTCCACTTTTATTTCAGTAACATTTCAGATAGGTGTTCTTTTTCAATTTTGCCCATTCCAGCTTTATTGATATAGCCACCTTGCAGTTAAATTAGAATCCAGCAATTTTGTACTCAGCACAGGTTTGATAGGTGCCAAAAATACCTTTTATTATCCGAATACATTACAGATACGTGTTTTTTTCACTTTTGCGCACTAAGCTTTTGGGTTTATTTGAGGCACCCCTTTCACCTTTAAAAATTTAATTTCAGCAATTTTGTAAAATCACCAAAGGTGATAAATTTAAAGGGGGGCCCCAAAAAAAAACCCTTTTTTTATCCGAAAAAATTACAGATATTGTTTTTTTTTATTCCCCTTTTTGGGCCCACTACAGCTTTGTTCCCCTTGAGGCACCCTTGGGACCTTTTTAAAAGGGGAATTCCAGCAATTTTGTAGTTCCCCCCAGGTGAATTTTATTTGGTGCCAAAAAAAAAAAAAAAAAACCTTTTTTTTAACCGGGGAAAACTTTTTTGATACGTTTTTTTTTTTTCAAATTTGGCGCACTACAGCTTTGTTCATTTGGGGTTTCACCATTTTTTTTTTTAAAGGGGTTTTTGCCACATGTTTAAGTTTTACAAGGGAATTTCCCCCCAAAAAAAGGGTTTTTTAATCACCTTTTTTTAAATATATGTTTATTAAAAAATTGCAGTCCCCGAGAGGCTAAAAGCCTTCCTTTAAACATTTTCCCTTGGTTTACTTTTAAAAAAAGGGCTAAAATTTGATACGGCCCCCTGACAAGGCTGGACAGGGGTTTCGCAGGGGAGAGCTTTTTTATCTGATGAAAACTGAGCCCGCAGAAAATTTTTTAAAAGGGACCGGGGGAGCATATGTTTTTTTTTTTTTTTTAAAACAGAAAAAAAAAAAAAAACTAGTTGGTGTTGATTAAAAAACCTCTTTAAACCCGATGACAGGGGAAATGAAAAAAGCTTTTTTTAAGCTGAGTTTTGGGAAATTAGGTGTTTCTCTTTTTTTTATATAGATTGTTAGGTTCTGGAAGGTGGATCCACTGGAACCCCCGCAGGCCCCATGGCGTAAAGGGCCCCCACCAGGGAAGGGGGGAGTTTTAAGTGGGGAACCCCGGGTTTTTACCCAAAACCCGGCGCCAAAACGGGAAAGGTTTTTTTGCTTGCGGGCGGGTGGGCCACCAGGTTTATACCACTTTGGGGGGGCTTGCCTGCAGTGGGGGGCCCCGGGGTTTTCAAGGGACAGGGGAAAGGGAGGGGAAAGGGTCGTGGGGGGTTTGGGCCCGGGAGGAGGTCAGGACAGGGGGGGCTCTGGTTCCCTAGACGGGTTTTTACAAGCCGGGGTGGAGCAAGGGGGGCCCCAAAACAAGGGTTGGTTTGGGCGGGGTTTTAAAAGTAAAACAAGGAGGGCGGTACACGGGAAGGCCCCAAGACGGAAAAGCTCTTTTGGGAAAACTTTCCCCCAAAGGGAAAATAAAACCAAGGAACCGGGCAAGGGCCGGGGGGGGGGAAAAATTTTTTCCAAACCCCCTTTAAAAAGGAACCCGTTGGGCCCGGCCCAAAAACCAATTACCGGGTTTTCCCCTGCCCCCGGGGGGTTTGCTCCGCCCTAGGGGCGGGGGGGCTTTCACGCCGGGGTAGGGTGGGAAACCCCACGGGGGCAGGAGCGGGGCTGGGAAAGTTTGGGCGCCCGGCAGGGGGGGTGCCCCACACGGGGGGGGACCCCGAACCCGACTTTGCGGGACGGGGGCCCCCCGCTTTTGGGGGCCGGGGGGCACGGACGCGGCCAGCCGGGCCCGGGGCAGTGGTTTGCAGGGGGGGTCCGTTACAAAAACCCCACCCCTTGGGGCCCCCCCCCCCTGGGGGGGGCCCCCCCTCTCTTACGGATTGAAGGAAAACCTTCGGATGATGGGGCTGCGGTTTCAAGAAAATTTTTTCCTCCCGGGTCCCAAAACCTCTCCTCCTTTGGGCCCCGGGAAAACCCCCCCAGGGCCACCAGAAAAATAACCCCCTTTCCCCCAGGTTTTTTTTCTTTATGCCCAGAAAAACTCCCCTTTACCTGAAGGGGCATTTGGGGGCAATTTAGCCCCAACGGAGGAGGAACACCCCTTTTTTCCGGGGGAGGAAGCGAAATTTAAAGGGCCAAAGGGGCCCTTTTTAAAAGGACACATGGGAAAAAGATTTGGGGGAAATTTTTTCCCTTTGGAAAAGGGGGGGAGCTTTGGAAATTTGGGGAAGGGCACCGGGTTGAATTTCCTTTTTATTTTAACCCCCTCAAAGGGGCCCCCGGAAAAAAGGGGGAACCCGTTTTGGGTAAAAGGGGGATCCTTTTTTTTAAACGGGGGATAACGAGACGGAAAAGCACACCTTTTCCCCCTGGGGAGGGAAAACTGGAGGGGGGGGGGAAACCCTTTTCCCTTTTCCCTTGATTCTTCAAAAGCCCCTCGGGAAAAAGGGGGCAGCGACTGACGGGTCTGGGACCCGATGGCCTTCAAAAACTTGGATCATTGCCCCCCTGCTGCCGGGGCCCCCCGAGGAGGTTTTCCAGAAGGGGGGAGGGGGGGCCGGGGGTTTTCAGACCCTACACCCCTAGAAAGGAGAGGGGCCCCAGCGACTCCCACCCCCAAAAGGGGGTTTTTTAGGAGGGAAAAACCGCTCATTGGGAGCAAATTGGGCCCCCAAATTTTTTTTTGGGCGGGGCCGAGAAAGAAGTTGGGAAAGGGAGCATCCCAAGACCTGGGTTTTACCCTCTCCCCCCAGGCCGTTTTCGTTTTTTAGGGGGGGGTTTGGGTAGGGGGGAAAAAGGGAAAATCGAGCTTTTAAACCTTAAGGGTTTATTTTCAAAAAAGCTCGCCAAAAAAATTTGGGGACAAAACTGGGAAATCCCCGGTCAGAGACAATTTGGGAGGAAGTCCATGCGCCCGGAAAAACATGGGAAAGGGAAAAAAAAGTTTTTCCCCCCGGGCGAGAAGCCCGATGGCAGGCCCCGGGGACCGGAACGAAAATGCGGCCCAAACTTTGGGGGAATCGGTCCGTTATTAACCCCAAAAAAAAAAGGAGTTCGGGGGGATACGGAGGTGGGGCGTCGAATAAGTCCCTGGAAAAAAGTTTTGGGCCCCAAGGGTTTTTGCGTTGGGGAAAGGGGGAAAGGCTGAAGGGGAAAAGGGGCCTTTCCGGCTTGTGACGTGGGGTCTTTTTTGCCCCGGGCCCAAAAGGAAAATCAACAAGAAGAAAAAGAAAGGGCCTTAACATCCTTCTCCAGTTTTTGGCCACCAAAAAGAACCGGGATATCGGGAAAAAAGAAGGTTTTTTTCGGGGCGCCGGGGGGAACCCGCCACCAATGAGCAATGTCCCCATTTTTTTTAAATTCTAATGGGTGGGGGGGGGCTGGGAAACCCCCCATAAGTTTCCCTTTCCCGGAGGAACCTTCCGGAGGGTTTCCCCCGGCGCTGCCCAGTTTTTGGGGGCGCTTCTGGGGGGGAAAATTTTAATTTTTCCAGGGAGGGGGGTAATTTCACCCCCCAAAGTCGGGGGCACGGGAAGGGGGGGCCCGGTTTTAGCTTTTCACTTTTTATTTTCCCCAGCCCGGCCTGAAAGTGGATTTTAAAGTCGAACCCGGGGGAAAAAGGCAGCGACCACCTAGCCCCGTGGGGTTTTTTTTTTTTAAAATCGCTGAGGGCCCTTTTGAAGAAAATTTTGGTGGGGTTTTTAATTGGGGGGTTTTGGTAAAAATACGGGGGGAAAGGGGGGGAAAAAACGGGGACCCTCCCAGCAGTAACGCCACTCTTCCAAGGCCCAAATTTTTTAAAGGTTTTTTGTAGCTCCCGGTCCTAAACGATTCCGGGAAAAAGGGGCCGGGGAAAGGGAAAAGGCCGGACCCCCTTTTTTTAGGAGGGAAATGCCCGGCCAAAAAAACCAATTTAAACCCGGTTTCATTGCCCCTTTTAAATCTCAGAGGGCCGGGCCGGGGAAAAACCCCGGGCCCCCCCGGGGGGGGGAAGCCCCTACCCAAACAAGGGGGAGCTGGGGGAGCCGACCGAGCAGTGAAAGCGGTTTGGGCCCGGGTTTTAAATGGAGCCGGCAGGGGTGGGGGTGCGGGCCCGGGCCGGACCCCCCAACCCGACGGGGCGGGACGGGGGGCTCCCGGGGTGGAGCGAGGGGCACGGACGCGCCCCTGCGGGCCCGGGGGCAGTGGGCGGGCCCCTTGGGGGCCGTTTTTTCCAATTTGAAAAACCCCAAGTTTTTATAGTTTTTTTTTTTTCCCGGGGGTACATATCACCCAAAAATCCCCTTTTTCAGGGTCGTTCTTTTCCCCCGGTGGTGTGTGTCTTTTCTCTTTCAGCCCGGATTTGTTTTAAAATTTCATTAGCATCTTTTCAGAATTTAAAGGGTCCTGACAGTGCAGTCTGAGGATGTCCCTTTCTTTTTATTGTGAAATCCACTTTTTGTACTGTTTTTTTATTTCAAATTTTTAAATTTTTGAGATCCCCCCTTGGATTCCCCCACTCCTCACTCCCCCCCCCCCCCTCTCTCCCCTGCAGCTTTTATGACTCCGGCCCTTAAATTTTTTGACATTCTGCCTGTGCTAACAAGAGAGGGGTTAAAAAATCTTATTCTCTCAAATTTTCCCCTTTTAAAAGTGGAAAAACCACAATTTTTTTTTGCACCAAGGGGGAATTGGGTTATTGGGCCAAAAAAAAAAAAAAAAAAAAAAAAAAAAACCTTTTTTGTATCCGGAAAAACATTTTCAGATAAGGTTTTTTCAATTTTTCGCACTACAAACTTTTTTTTTTCATTGAGGCACCCTTTCCCCCCCTTAAATGTGGGAAAAAGCAAATTTTGTATTTACCCCCAATGGAAAATTTATAGGTGGGCCAAAAAAAAAAAAAAAAAAAACCCCTTTTTTTAAACCCAATACATTCAGAAATTTTTTTATTTTTCCCCTTTGGGGGGCACCTTTTCAGGGGTTTGTTCATTGAGGCAACCCTTTCCCCTTTTTAAAAAGTGAATAAAACAATTTTGTATCACTACAAAGGAAAAATTGAATTTTTAAAGGTTTCCAAAAAAAACCTTTTATTATCCCAAACATTTCAGATACGGGGTTTTTTTTTCACTTTTTGGGGCCCGTCCCAAGAAATTTTTTTGGGTTTTTAAACCACCCCCTTTTTAAAAGGTTTTTTAAATTTTTTAAAAACCAGCAATTGTGTTTGTTTAACCCCAGTGGAATTGGTTTTGGTTTTCCAAAAAATACCTTTTATTATCCGAATTATTTTCCCCAAAAACTGTTTTTTTTTACCCTTTGGGGGCCCCTACAGCTTTTTTTCATTTTAGGCACCTTTTCACTTTTTTTGTGGGTTTCAGCAAATTTTTTTAGTCACCAACGTGAATTTTAAAGGGGTTTCCAAAAATACCTTTTTTTTTTTTTCCGAAAACATTACAGATACGTGTTTTTTCACTTTTGCGTTTTAAACAGCTTTGTTCATTGAGGCACCCTTTTTTCCTTAAATGTAATACAGCCCAAATTTTTAGTCCCACAAGGTTTGAAAAGGGAAAGGTGCCCCCAAAAATATTTTTTTTTATCCCAAAACATTTTTAGATACGTGTTTTTTTTTTACTTTGGGTGCAGGGCCCGCCCTTTTTTTGAAAAGAAAAAACTTTGGGAGTTTTAAATTTGAATACAGCAAATTTTTGTTTTGTCACCACAGGAATTTGAAATTAAAGGGGCCAAAAAAAAAAACCCTTTTTTTTATCCGAATACATTAAAATCCGGGGTTTTTTTCACTTTTGCCCCCGTTTTTCCCAAAATTTTTTGATTTTGAGCCCAAACCCTTTCAGTTTTTTAAATTTTTAAAAACCAAACAATTTTTTTTGTTAATTTCCAAAAAAGGGGAATTGATAGGTGCCAAAAAAAACCTTTTTTTATCCGAAAAAACATTACAGATACGTGTTTTTTTTACCCTTTTTGGGGGCCCCACAGCTTTTTTTCATTGAGGGACCTTTTTTTTTTTTGGGGCCCCCTTTAAAAGAAAAAACAGCCCAATTTTTTTAAATCACCAAAAGTTTAATTTGATAGGTTTTCCAAAAAAAAAATTTTATTATCCGAAAAATATTACAGATACCCTTTTATTTTTACTTTTGGGGCAGGCCAGCTTTGTGGAAGAAACTACTTTCAGTTTTTTTTTTAATTTTAAAAATTCCCGCAATTTTTTTAGTAAACCCCCAGGGGATTAATTGAAAGGGGGGGCCCAAAAATACCTTTTAATTCCTTTTTTACATTTCAGACAGGGGGTTTTTTTTCAAATACAGCTTTTTTCCTTAGGAGGGCCCTATTTTTTTAACTTTTTAAAAAGTAAATAAAAGCAAAATTTTTTTTAGTCACCAACCCAGGGGGGGAAGATAGGTGCCCCAAAAAAAAAACCCCTTTTAAAAATCCGAATTTTATTACAGAAAACTTTTTTTTCCCCTTTTGGGGGCAGTTTTTAAACTTTGGGTTTATAATCACTTTGCCGTTTTTAAAAAAGAAACCAGCAATTTTGTTTTTATTTTTGGGGGGATTTTGAAAATAGCGTGATTTGCCGGGGCTTTTTAAAAAAGGGGACTTTCCAAAACTCTTTCATACCTTCTCAAATTTTTTTTTATTTCTGAACAAAGAAAAGCAAAAATTTTCCGGGGGTAAGCGGAAACAAAGAGGGGGGGGTATGGCATGGAGGGTTTGGGGGGTTGGGTAGGGGAAAGGGGGAAGGGTGGCTACTTCCAGTTTTCTTTTGAAAAACACGCATGCCACAGATTTGCGTTTTTCAGGGGCCCCCTCAGGCCTGTCATCGCTTTTGGGGCAGGGCCCCTGTTTAATCTCCCCGTAACGAAAAAAAGGCCCCTCGCCAATTTCTGGCCCTTAAGTGAGGGTTTAATTTCAAACTGCATCCAGCAGTCTTACCTCCCCGTTTCCTTTTTCCCCGTCACCCGGGACCAAAAATTTTATCCCCCAGGCCCCATCATCAGGGAAACCGTCCAAAATGAAGCAGCCCAAATGTTTCAACTCGTTTTACCCCCCAGCTGTGGGTAATTTTCCCAATTTTTTTTGAAGACCCCCCTTTGATGACAAAAAAGCGGGGTTTGGGGTCAGAAGGCAGGGTTTAAAAAAATCAACAAGAGGCCCCCAAAAAGGATGAATTTTTTCTTCCCCTGACGCCCAGAATTTCCCGATGCCCCCTTTAAGGAGGGGAGAAGGGAAGCCGGTTTTAATTCGGCCCCAAAAAACCCGGGCGGTCGGCAACGCCCCCCGCAGTTCCCCCCTTGCTTTTTTAGCCCCCAGCTTTTTGGATGCAAAAATGTCAGGAAAGACCCAAAAAATCAAACCTTGGTGTTTGATGAAAGATGATGGAAAACATTGCGGAAACCAAACCCTGGTCTTTTTTTTGGGGGGAATTTGCTTTTCCGGGGGTTGCTTCCCCACTGGACGAGGAGGGAAAGGGGGGAAAATTTATGGGGTTTGGTTTTTCCCGTTTTGGGGTTCCCCCTCCAAAAAAAGGGGGAGGTAGGGCGGTTTTTTTTGCCCGGAAAGAACCCTGATATAAAGATTCCGCCAGCCAGGCCCTTGGGGCCCCCAAAACCAATGCCGGAAACAGGCATTTTTTCAAAAAAAAAAATTGGGGGGGGGGGGGGGCCAAAAAAAAAAAAAAAAAAAAAAAAAAAAAAAAAAAAAAAAAAAAAAAAAAAAAAAAGCCAGTCCCCCGCCCTGGCCAGCCACGTGCATCTAAAAATTTTTCCCAAACGGTTTTGTCCCGCATCTGTGGGCCGGGGGGGGGGGGGGAAAAATCCATCTGACCATTTTACACATGGACCCTTGGAAGCGGCCAAGGCCGCCAAAAATCTCTGGAAAGCTCCCTGGGTGAGCTGGGGGGGGGAATGGGCCTGGGGGGGGACCCGGTTTTTTGGCTCTCAAAGGGCCCCCCCGGGATGGGGGGGCCCGGGTTTTTTTTCCCCCCCCAAGGGCCTCTGGTGGGGAATCAAAATTCCCAAAAAAAAAAAAAACCAGGGGCCGAGTTTTTTTAAAATTAAAATTCCCGTCTTGGAGGGCCGGGCCACACACAGGCAGGAGCTGTTTGGGCGGCTTTTCCGGGAACGAGACCGAGGGGGGCCTTTTTGGCCTTTTGTAGGGAAGAAATTGGGGGGGGCCATTCCGGGAGGTTTTGGTTGTGCGGGAAAAAACGGGGGAAAAATCTTCTTTTCCGGGCCCCCAAGACGGGAGGGGTGGAGCACATCCCTTGCCTGGCAAAAAGTCCATTAACCTTGTCGTCCCAAGGGAAAATTTCCCCAAAAAGCTACCCGGGTTTCTGGAACTGCCCTGCCCGATGGGAAAGGGTTGAAGTCTTAAAGGGTTTGCCCTTCCCCCCCGTTCGCACCCGCTTCGTTCCCCCCTGGCCTGCGATTTAAAGGGTGCCAGCTTTAGCCACCCCCTTTAACCCCTCTCATTGTTGAAAGTGGCAAAAAACCTGGGGAAATTCCCCCCTCCACATCTCCAGCGAATTGTTTGGGAAAAAGCGCAAAACCATTACGCAGTACGGGAAAGTTTACAAAATTGGGCCCGACAACCCGCGGGCCCGGGCCCCCCGGGGTTTGAGGGCCCCCGAGAGTGGGGGGGCCAAAATGGAAAGAGCTCTGCAACCCTCCTTCCAGGGGTTTTTAAGAAGGAAAAAAATGGTCAGTGCGGGGCAATGCCCTTGCAGCAAGGCAATTTTTGGGTGATTCCCTTTGTTCTGGAACGATCGTTTGGACACGCTTTAAAAAAACAGGTCCCGCCCGCGACGGAGGAGGTGGGCGGACACAGATGCGGACCCCCGGGGCCTTTTTCTCCGTCAAAACCACCAAAGGGCCCAAAAGTTTTTTTACAAATTTTATCGGTTCCCTTTATTAGGCCCGGGTTCGGGGGGCCAGGGCAAGTGCAAAGGGGGGCGCATCAGCTCTCCTTTGGGTGCATCATCTCACAAAGGGAGGGGGTTTTTGTTTTAATTTTTCTGTGCCGGAGGGGTGGGCGGAAAGGGGGGGAAGGGGGGGGGGGAGGGGGAGGAGGGTATCCTAGACACCGAAAGGGGTTTCCCGGGCGTCCCCTGCCTTGGAAAGAGGTTGCGGGGGAATTTTTGTGAGGGGGGGGGAGGGGGGGAGGGAAATTTAGGGAAAAAAATCAGTTGCTAATTTCCCCTCGACCCCCGAGGGGGGGGGGAAATCAAGGCTCCCCCTCACATGAGTGCTTGGGGTTTCTCCATTTTCCAACATGATCCTTGCATTAAGGGCCCTCAAAAAGAACAACAGTTATGGGGGCCACCCCCCTGGATCCCCGGTTAAAAAAACAAAAAACCCGCACTTTTCCTTTTTCCCCCCACCCAAAAATAGAGAGTAAAAATGCGGAAAGGAAAAAAGGAGACCTTGCTGAATTTATTTAAAATGGGGGCCTTTTGGTGCGTTCCCCTTCCTTTTACGTTTCCCCAAAAGTCACGGAGGAAAACAAAATCAGGAAAGTTTAAGCAGTTTTGAGTGCCAAGTAGCCCCTAGCGGCAGCAGCAGCACAGGCAAGGTTTTGGGAGAAAACCCAATGGGTGACCTCTGGCAATCTTTATTTAAAATTTTCCCCCCCAACCAAATTTCCCAAAGCAGGGCCCCAAATTCCCAAAACACAGGACCCCCCTTTTAAAATCATGGTGCATGGGCTAGGGCTGCCTTCCCCAACCCCGAAGGGTTTTTTTTATGGTTGGCCCCGGACCCCAAATTTGACTTCTGGGTATTTCCAAAAAAAGGACGGGAATTTGGGCCCGGCTCGCTCGGCCCGCCCCCCTAGAAGGGGTGTTGTCCTGCCCAGCACCAGCGTTTTTATCGGGCGGACCTTAAGGGACAGCGGGAGGAAATCATTACAGGGCAAAAGCATCCGGCTTTCCAAGAAAATGTTTGGAAACGTTTTTACTTTCATCAAGATGAATCAGGCATGGATGTCGGGTTATTTTTTTTGGCCCCCAAATTTCCCCAGGGGCACCGAAATTTGTTGCCCGTCCACTTCACCTTTTTCCCCTTTAAACAAAAAAATGGGCCCATTGGGAAAAATTTTTTTTTTTTTTTTTTAAAAAAGAAAACCCTTTCTTACTGCAATTTTTTTTCTCTTTTCCCCAAAATTCATTTTGCTGGGTTTTTTCTTGGGGAGGGGGGACTGTAAAAAACAGCAAGGGGTTTTTATGACAACAACCGTATTCCATTTTTTACTCAATTTATCTTTAGAAGGTTTTTTGCATTGTTTTCAATGGTTTTTTTTAGGTCATGTTTGCTGTAGATCCCGCTAAAATTATGGTTCCTTTTGGGAAAAGAAAATGTGGGCCTTTTTTTTTTTTAAATGGGGATTTCTTTCCCCCACAATTTTTTAATAGTGGGGCTGAGAAAATCATAAATTTTTAATTTTTTTTTGGGGGCAAAGGGGGTTTTTGGAGATACCCGCAATAAAACATGGTTTCCCTTTTGGGAACAGAAAAAGTGGGTTTTAAGGGCATTTTTCCCTCAAAAATTTTTAAATTTGTGGGTGAGAAAGTCTTTTTTTAAATAATTTGTTTTGGGGGCATGTTGCTTTTTGGAAAATACGGGAATAATCATGGTCCGTTGGAAAAAGAAATGTGGCTTTTTTTTTAAGGGGGGCATATTTTTTTCCCCCAAAATTTTTTTAAAAAGTGGCTTTAGAAATTCCCTATTTAAAATTTTTTTTGGGGGCATTTGCTGTAGGGTACAGCAATAAAAACATGGTCCCTTTTTTTGAAAAAAAGAAATTTTGGCTTCTAAGTGGCATTTCTCCCCCCAAAAATTTTTAAAAGTGGCTGGGAGAAAGTCATTTTTATAATTTTTTGGGGCATGCTGTTTGGAAAAAGCAGCAAAACTAAAGGGCCTTTTTTTATAAAAAAAAAAAAAGTTTTTTTCTAAAAAGACATTTGTTCTTCCAAAAATTGTTTGGGAAAGGGGGGCCCCAAAAAGGAAGTCACTTTGAATTTTTGGGGGGATTTTGCTGTGACCCTGCCAGCTTTTTGCTAAAAGGACCTATTATAAAAAAAAAATGTTTGTTTTTTAAAAAGACCCTTTGTTCTTCACAATTGTCAAAAATGGCTCATGGGTTTATGTTTTTTTTTTTTTGGTTTTAAATTTTATTTTTCTTTTGAAAATACAGCCCATACTACAGGTTCCCCATTATAAAAAAAAAAAGTTGTTTTTTTAAACAGACATTTTTTTTCTTCAAATTTTTCCAAAAGGGGAGGGCTCCCAAAGGGTTTTTTGGTGGTTTAGAAACAGGAATAAAGGGAGGGCACTGTTAATTTGGCCAAAATATTGCAAAATTACTTTTTTTTTGGGGAAAATCTTTTAAAATTTTGCTATCAATACCTGAAATTTAGGGCAACCCCCAAATTTTAAAACAATTAAAAAAAAGGGGAAAAAAAAGAAAATGGTGGGGGGTTCCAAAAATTTTTTTTAAAAAATGTGTTTTTTTTAGAAAAATTTTTAAATACTAAAAAAAAAATTGCATGGGACAAAATAGCTTTGGTTTTAAAAAAAATTTCCCCTGAAATTGTAAAAAGGGGGTACAGGAAAAAAATTGACCAGATGTAGGGTTTTTTAGAGGACATGAGGTTAAAGGAAAAAACGGCCCCCCCGGGAACCCCAAATTTCAGAAAAATTTTCCTCCAGCACGGGTTGGGGTTTTAAAAAAGGGGGAAAAAAAGAAAGCCAAGGAAAAAAAAGGGGACCTGGGTGGAAAGGGGCAAGGTTTAAACCCCCAGTATTTCCCAAAGGGGGAAACTCAATTGTTCCGGGACTTTATACGGAGGGGCAAAAAAGGGGTACCCGGACAAAGGGGCCCGTAAAATGTCCAAAATAAAAATAAAAAATTTTGGGGGTTTTGGGGAAAAACTTTCCCTTTTTTTGGGGACTTTTTAAATCTGGGGGTCCCGACAGGTTTAATGGTCATACTGCGGTCCAGGGCAGGTTTTAATCCCAATTTTCCATGTAAACTAAAATGGTGGTTTTTTGGGGGAAAGACCCCCCTTTTTCCGGCACTTTTTTTAATTTTGGGGTTTATGCAGGTTTGGGGCTTTATTTCTTTGTGGCCCCCGGAAAAAGGTTTATTAAATCAATGTCCAGGGGAAACCCAAAAAAGGTGGTTTTTAAAAAACTCCTTTTTCCGGCAACTTTTTTTAATTTTTGGGGGTTTTATGCAAAAGGTTTGGGGCTCATGCTGTGGCCCAGGGACCCGGTATTGCAATGTCCCGTGGGGAAAACCCAAAATGGTGGTTTTTTTTAAAATCTCCTTTTTTTCCCGGCACCCTTTTTTTTTTTTGTGGGGGTCATGCAGGTTTTGGGGCTCATGCCCGTGGGCCCCCGGACAGGTTTTAGTCAATGTCCAAAAATGAAACTAAAATGGGGTTGAAAAAAACTCCCTTTTTCCGGCACTTTTTAAACTGGGGTCATTCAGGTTTTTGGGGGCTTTATGCTGGGGGCCCCCGGACATTTATAGTCAAAGGGCCATTTTTTTAAAAAAAAATGGGGGGGTTGAAATACTCCTTTTTTTCCGGCACTTTTTTAAACTGGGGGCAGCAGGTTTGGGGGTCATGCTGTGGCCCCCGGACAGGTTTTTTTAGCAATTTTTTCCCCCCCGGGGGGGGGAAACTAAAATGGGGGGTTTTTTAAAAGACTCCGTTTTTTTCCCGGCCTTTTTTAAACTTGGGGGCATTTCAGGTTTTTTGGGGGTCATGCCCGTGGCCCCCCGGACAGGGGATATCAATGTTTCCCCGTGAAAAATTAAAATTTTGGTTTTTTTGAAAGGGCTCCTTTTTTTCCGGCCCCTTTTTTAATCTTTGGTTTTATGCAAAGGGTTTTGGGGGTTTTATGGGTGTGGGGCCCCGGACAGGGGTTAATCTAAAAACCAGGGGGAAACTAAAATGGTTTGGGTTGGGGAAAAACCCCTTTTTTTTTTTGGCACTTTTTTTAAAACCCGGGGGTTCATGCAGGTTTTTGGGGGGAATGGCCGGGGTTTCCCGGCAAGGAAATTTTAATGGCCATTTTTTAAGTTTTAAAAATTTTTTGGTTTTTTTTTAAATCATACTGCCTTCTTGGGCACTTTTTAATTTGGGGTCAAAGCCCGGTTTTTTTTTAAAGGGGCATGCTGTGGGGGCAAGACAGGGATGGGGAATTTTTGGGCGGTTTTTTTTTTTTTTCTGTTGGGTTTTTTTAACCTAAGTGTGTTGCCCAAAAAAGTTTCCCGGGATCCCTTTGGGCTGTTTTGGTTTTTAATTCCCCCGCCCTTTTCCACCCCTTTTGGGGGTTGGGTTTTAAAAATGAAGGTTTTTGTTGCTCTCCCCTAACTTAATGGTCATTTGATCATAATCTACCATCGACCAAACGAATATCCCTTTTTCGATATGGGGCGATAGTTTTGACCATCCCATTCCGGTGTCGATGGCCCCATTTTAAACGCTCAACCCCTACTTAAACACCCTAAACCAACCCTTTTCTTTTTGAGAGACGGGTGCATCTTTTAACATGCTCTTTTTTTAAAAAAACAAAGGGGAAATTTTTTAAAATTAAAAAAATTTACCCCAAAAGCTATTTTTTTTATTAGTTTTTCATTTACTTTATCCCCCTCTTTTTAGGCCCCTGGGTTTTAACTTTTTTTAGGTGGGTTTTTGGTTTTTTTATTAAAATTTTTTTTTTTTTAAATTTTTTCAAATGAAAAAGGAAAAACTTTCTAACTTTCAACATCTGATATATGTTCTATGTCATGGGTTTAAAAAAAGGGTATATGGGGATTTACAAGCCTTGCAAACTTATTTTCTTTAAAAACGGAATCCAGGGCCTTTTGGGATTTTAGTTGTACAAAGCAAAACCCTTTTTGAAATTTTTTGGGGGAGGGTTTAAAACCCCAGAAAATTTTCCTGCTTTCCCCAAGCAAAAAAAAAAAAAAAAAAAAAAAGTTTTTTTTTTTTTTTTTTTTTTTTTTATTTTAAAATTTTTTGTTACAAGGGCAAAAAAGGTTTTTATTCCCGCAAGTTTACTGTGAATTTTTTGTTTTAAAATTTAGGGTGCCCTTTTTTTATTGAAACTTTTGGGACCTCCATTACTGGACTTTTGGGAAAAAGAAATGTTTTGCCCCCAGGGAAACCCTTTCTTTTTGTTGGGAAAAAAATTTATTTTTGGCCTACACATTTTTTATTGCCAAAAAAAAGAGGTTTTGGGATCTTTTTAAAAATGTAGTGGCATAGTAGCTAACAGCACTCTTAAATGAGTTTTACCACAAAGTAATATTTATGTGGGATGCTTGAAAATTAAATAATAAACATTTTCACCATTCAGTATTATTAAAAAATATTCTACCATTTTTGTTTTAGTTGTTCCCTTAGTGATCCATAGTGTACAGCTTGTCTATAGAGGATAGGGTGACAAGAACTCCTCAGTGCTGGCCACATAAGCTCAGACATCACCTCTGCTCTCAAGGAGCTACTGTCAGTCTCTGCAATGCTTAGTAATCACACACACTCATTGACAAATGAGTGTTCAACTCCAGATGCTGTCATTCTACTCCTGTTCTCTGTACTCCTTAGTAAACAGTCATACAATGCAAGTTAGTAAAAAGAAAAAAGAAAGCTCAATCAGGTTTGTACATTGAGAAAAAAAAATCCACGTTTGGTTCTTGCAGAGATTTGAACCTAGAATCCCTGTGCTAAAAAGGCAGAAGTGCTAACTACTCAACTACATTGTAGCTACTCACTTGTCTTTCCATAAACAGCTCATTGAGCACACTGTGGGGAGAGGCATGGTGATGTCAAGTCTGCTCGGTCACATGCCTTAAGAACCCATAATAAAACAGTAGAACAGGTTGTGGAGCTAGCATTTACTTTGGTAAAGCCCATCTGGGTGAAAACTCCTGCAGTGGTTGGGATCTTTTGCATCACCTCATGGATCACTCTGTTTAGGCATGTCAATTGTGAACAATTTAAAGCTGTGAACACCTTTTGAATGCATCTTTTATTGTTTTATTTGATCTATTTTGTTTTTAAATATCATTTCCAGTAGTTTGCATAATCTCACATAAAGTGCAAACTGCTCTGTCCAGTTCATGATGAACTCTTCACCTTACTATCTGACAGCTCCGTCTCAAGCCCCTCACTGTCATTTCCTGAGAGATCTTTGATTTGGTCATAATTTAGCTTAGCACATGCTTCAGGAGAGGAAATAGAGGGGCAGGAGAAGTACCTGTCTGGTGCCAAGTTACGGATTCCACTCTGAACAGGACAGAGCAGCCTACAACCTATGCAAAAAAAAGAGTTTTTGGAATAATGTTTTTGTCACCCCTATGCAATGATAAAAGGAAATGTATGGAGAGATTTTCATAGCGTTTAAACATGTTAATACTGCAACAATTGAGTTGTTTTGTGACCCTTTCACATATTAATTACTTTAGAAATAATTTCCTATAAGAAACAAATCGTAGGTTCTACAATGTGAACATTTGTAGTTGTATAATTATTCCATTGCCTGAATGAATACATAATATTTAAAAATTCACATTCCAAAATTAAAAAATGGTCTGTACTTGGAAAAGGGTACACTCGCTCCTGCCGTCAGCTAAAACAGATGTATTAATGCTATGTTTGAAAACATTGTCATTTTTGTCTTGATAAATTTCTTTTGAAGGGGGTTGTACCTTCCATAATCCAAATATTAAAATTAGGCTTTTAGCTTTATAGTTCGGGACACAGCCCCTAAAGAATGCTAAGACCGCACTTTCCTTTGTACATCTACATTACCCATAAGACAGGCCCTGCTTGTGTTGTGCTTTAAATCCCCATAAAAGGAAAGCCTTTCTTCACTTGAAATTCCCATTTATTTTCCAAATAAACACCACTCCACACATCCACATATGTGATGGATTTGGATTTAATTGCTAAATATAATTTGATTTTGAATAGGCTGCTGTTTTACATTCCTGTACAGTACTTACGAAACACAGACATGCTCATACTTCAGCCTGGAAGCATTTGGACAGGCAGCTCGAGATGGGAATGAAACATAATATAAACGCAGTCATTTGAGTAATTCACAGTGTTGTTTTTTTCATTTTTTAGATTCCACTCCTCTCCATTATTTGTAGATTAGGAGCTTTTACCAGATGCCAGAAAAAGGTGGAATTTCCCATTTCCTTTATTTCAAAGGAGAAAAATAAAGGGAATGTAAGCAATTTTTCTGTAAAATATTCATATTTATAAAGTCATATTTAAGTGATGCTGTTGACATTATTGAGAATAATAGGATTTAGGATGAATACAATCTGTTTTATTTAATTTAGGTATTTTAATTGTAAACCTTTGGCGTATTCTGATCTGAAGTGTTTTAGATGGCTATTAAATAAATATATGTGCTGTATACTGATGCACATTGTTCAATAAATGGATCCGTTTCTTAAGGGGCTGTATAACCAAGGACACATCACCATTTACAGGATAAGTGATAAATGTCTAATCGCTGATGGTTCCACCGCTAGGACTCGCACCGATCTCTAGTATGTATGCCCCAAATCCTCTGTCTTTCCTTGGAAGTCCTTAAATGAAACTGTGGCTGAACATGCACACTGCTGCTCCTTTCAAAGTCTATAAGACAGATGGAAATAGCCTAGCGCTGTACTCGAGACTTCGTACTAATAATTGTGGAGTTCCTACTGGTTGAACCCTCAGTGATCAGATAATTATCACCTATCCACAGGATATCGTGGCAAAACCCCTTTAAAGGCAACCTGGCATGTGGTTTATGCGACCCTATCTGGCAGCAGGATGTGGTAGAGGGAGAGAAACTGATCTCTGTAGAGGTTTATATGATTTGGAGCAGGAATTCTGATTAAGAAACAAGTTAAACACTGAACAGACTCCTTAAGAGACAATAGTTGTCCTGCTTACCCCACCCACATACAGTGAGTGACTGCTTTTCCTGGATCAGTGTATGTACAGAGCAAACTGTCAATCAATGTATGTGGGTGGGTTAAGCAGGACTTTGAATTTCAGGTTTAAAAGTTTCTCTGCTCTTTAGTCAGAGATGCAGCATCTAATCACATAACATGTTTTTGAAAGAGCTCAGCTTTTTTACCATTGTTACATCCTGCTATCTGATATGGGTCTTAAACCTCCTGTCAGATTCCATTTAAGACTGGGGGGTTTTGATCAAGTTCTGTCCTCACCACTTCACCCCTTTATCTGAAAAAATGCCATTCAGTCAGTAACTTTTTTTGAGGGCAACTGTCACTGCCACTTTTGCATATACCCGGTTTCCCCTAAAATAAGACAGCGTCTTATATACATTTTTGCTCCTAAAGATGCACTATGTCTTATTTTCAGGGGGTGTCTTATATTTCCATGAATAAGTTATAGCATGCTATACTAGTGTATGTATATATATATATATATATATATATATATATATACATATATATATATATATATATATAGGTGCTCGCCCTGGATGGGGAGAAGCGTTGATCCGGCGCACTCCTTAGAAAAAAAATTCCTCGTGGATAAAAAGTTTTCTTTATTATTAAAAGTACAGCGGGCTCTTACCACTGTTCCAATAAAACAAAGATAAAAAGACACTGGCTTTACGCGTTTCGAGCGGTAGACCCGCGCTTCATCAGAAGTATATCACAGTGAATCGGCACTCGGTTTATATACATAACGCTTAACCATCTTAATGAGATTAATCTATTTCATACCAATCTCCAGTCTTATAACATAAAATGCATCATTTAAAATGTAAAAGTGTAGTTGATTTGTTCAGGACTTCTGTCAATCAACATAAAATGAACAACCCCTTGGGATAAAAACCTGAATGAAACTTCTACGATGATGTAATTGATTGTTTACCTCATGGATCAATCACAAGGGTGTAACCTCGTAATTCATTCATAAAACTTGAATGAGAACTTTTTCAATGGTAAAGGAGTAATAGGTGTGTTGGGAAGAAGGCTTTGTTCAAGAGGAATTCCATTTACTCGGTTTGATGGATACTCTGACACATTTTCTATACATATAGTGTTATTAAGAATCTCTGTATGTGTCCAATAGCAAATAGCTTATACATGTGTTAGCCTTAATAACTGCGCGCATTCCTACTACAACGGGGCGACACTGCAGCTCTTTATCATCATAGATATATAGGTGAATAAGAGAAAAACATCTCAACGAATTCTGATTAAAAGATCTTGGTGAGGTATATGCTATAGGCAATCATCTGTAAAGACTAAAACCTCTAGAATAATGTTAATAGAAGTCTAATTCTACCATATGGCTCTAGATAGAAATAACAATATTTATTATAAAACTGTCTCTATTGTATCATTTAAGCCTAAAGGGTGTGCAGTTTGTAGTAAGTGAATCCAATACAATTCTTTATTGTGGAGAGTTTGAAACCGGTCTTGATGATCAGCTGGTACCATGTCGACCGGTGTGATTTTAAAGACCGTAAAATCTTTTCCATGTTTTTCTGTGCAGTGACGGGCCACACTTTGAAGCATGTCCCCTCTTTTAGTACAGGCTCGATGCCCATTCAAACGGACATGAAGTGGGCAAGTGGTCCTGCCTACGTATTGTATAGCGCAAATGCACTCTAGTACATATATAACATATTTACTCTTGCAGTTTAATCAATGTTTTATAGTGTATGAAATATTAGTAATAGCTGATGTGATCGTTTCCGTTGTCCTAATACTCTTACAACATTTGCATTTGATAGTTCCGCATGGTTGGCTCCCTGTATTATTATCCTGTTTAGAGAGTGGTAAAAAGTTTTTAATACGGCTTGGGGCTATCAACCCTTTGATATTGGGGGGTCTTTTAAAAATTAAATTTGGGTTCTTAGGAAGTATTTTCATAAGATAAGGGTCTTTTTCTAAGAGATACCAATATTTATTTAGTGTGGTTTTGATCACTGAATGAGAGGAATTGAAGCGTGTGATAAGCGAGAAACGTGCTCTATTGGAGTCAGAATTGTCCATTGGACTTATCTTTTTCTGCAAGCACTCTGTTTGAGTAAGTAGTTTTGTCTTTTCTATCGCATCTGACAATAATTGTTTTGGGTAGTTTTTCTCTTCAAATCTATTTCTTAGGAAATTCACCTGTTTCTCGAAGTCTGCATCGTCTGTGCAGATTTTTCTAACCCTCCTGAATTGGTTGTATGGGATACTCGAAAGCCAGGGCCTGTGGTGTGCACTATTAAAGTCGATATATGTATTACTATCGACTTTCTTAAAATATGTCTCCGTGACTAAAGAATTGTTTCTGACAGAAATAAGGAGGTCTAAAAATTCAATGCTTTGGGCGTTGATATTGGCGGAAAAAATAAAGCCCCATGTATTGTCGTTCATATGGTTAATGAACTCAGATACACTTTCTTTTGATCCTGACCATATAATGAAGAGGTCATCAATGTATCTCTTATAGATGACTTTATGTTCCAAAAATAGTTCATGGCTGTACATATGTTCTTTTTCAAACTGTCCCATGAATAGATTAGCGAAAGCCGGTGCGGCCCTAGTTCCCATGGCCGTGCCCCTTATTTGTTTGTATGTCTTGTCCTCATACGTGAAAAAAAAATTTTCCAAAATTATTTTCAAACCTTTGACCAAAAAATCTTTTTTAGTCGGTGGAATTGTACTACCATTGTTTAGAGTTCTAGCAATACAATCTAAGCCTAGTTGATGTTGTATATTCGTATACAATGCTGTTATATCTGCAGTTACCAGAAAAACATGGAAAAGATTTTACGGTCTTTAAAATCACACCGGTCGATATGGTACCAGCTGATCATCAAGACCGGTTTCAAACTCTCCACAATAAAGAATTGTATTGGATTCACATACTACAAACTGCACACCCTTTAGGCTTAAAGGACACAATAGAGACAGTTTTATAAAAAAATATTGTTATTTCTATCTAGAGCCATCTGGTAGAATTAGACTTCTATTAATATTATTCTAGAGGTTTTAGTCTTTACAGATGATTGCCTATAGCATATACCTCACCAAGATCTTTTAATCAGAATTCGTTGAGATGTTTTTCTCTTATTCACCTATATATCTATGATGATAAAGAGCTGCAGTGTCGCCCCTTTGTAGTAGGAACGCACGCAGTTATTAAGGCTAACACATGTATAAGCTATTTGCTCTTGTACACACACATCGATTCTTAATAACACTATATGTATAGAAAATGTGTCAGGTTATCCATCAAACCTAGTAAATGGAATTCCTCTTGAACAAAGCCTTCTTCCCAACACACTTATTACTCCTTTACCATTGAAAAAGTTCTCATTCAAGTTTTATGAATGAATTACGAGGCTACACCCTTGTGATTGATCCATGAGGTAAACAATCAATTACATCATCGTAGAAGTTTCATTCAGGTTTTTATCCCAAGGGGTTGTTCATTTTATGTTGATTGACAGAAGTCCTGAACAAATCAACTACACTTTTACATTTTAAATGATGCATTTTATGTTATAAGATTGGAGATTGGTATGAAATAGATTAATCTCATTAAGATGGTTAAGCGTTATGTATATAAACCGAGTGCCGATTCACTGTGATATGCTTCTGATGAAGCGCGGGTCTACCGCGCGAAACGCGTAAAACCAGTGTCTTTTTTATCTTTGTTTTATTGGAACAGTGGTAAGAGCCCGCTGTACTTTTAATAATAAAGAAAACTTTTTATCCACGAGGAAGTTTTTTTCTAAGGAGTGCGCCGGATCAACGCTTCTCCCCACCCAGGGCGAGCACCTCTATATTCTACCGAGTGCAAGCCAGCACTTGAGTCCGTTCAAAGGATCGCGATCTCGGCAGCCGTGATTAGGGCAACGGCAACAATAGCCCTACAAGCGTCTCAGAGTGTTGTGCCTTGTTTCTCTGCACAACCCCAAAAGGTAAGCACGTCTTACTATCGTCGTACCCTCAGTGTGTACGGTCTTACACTATTGGGCGCCCCCGCTCTTTTCTTTTTATATATATATATATATATATATATATATATATATATATGTATATATACACTCACCGGCCACTTTATTAGGTACACTATGCTAGTAACGGGTTGGACCCCCTTTTGCCTTCAGAACTGCCCCAATTTTTCGTGGCATAGATTCCACAAGGTGTTGCAACGATGCTCAATTGGTACCAAGGGGCCCAAAGAGTGCCAAGAAAATATTCCCTACACCATGACACCACCACCACCAGCCTGAACCGTTGATACAAGGCAGGATGGATCCATGCTTTCATGTTGTTGACGCCAAATTCTGACCCTACCCCCTCTGAATGTCGCAGCAGAAATCGAGATCCTCAGACCAGGCAACGTTTTTCCAATCTTCTACTGTCCAATTTCGATGAGCTTGGGCAAATTGGAGCCTCAGTTTCCTGTTCTTAGCTGAAAGGAGTGGCACCCGGTGTGGTCTTCTGCTGCTGTAGCCCATCCCGCCCCAAAGTTCGCCGTACTGTGCGTTCAGAGATGCTCTTCTGCCTACCTTGGTTGTAACGGGTGGCTTATTTGAGTCACTGTTGCCTTTCTATCAGCTCGAACCAGTCTGCCCATTCTCCTTTGACCTCTGGCATCAACAAGGCATTTCCGCCCACAGGACTGCCACTTACTGGATGTTTTTTCTTTTTCGGACCATTCTCTGTAAACCCTAGAGATGGTTGTGCGTGAAAATCCCAGGAGATCAGCAGTTTCTGAAATACTCAGACCAGCCCTTCTGGCACCAACAACCATGCCACGTTCAAAGGCACTCAAATCACCTTTCTTCCCCTACTGATGCTCGGTTTGAACTGCAGGAGATTGTCTTGACCATGTCTACATGCCTAAATGCACTGAGTTGCGCCATGTGATTGGCTGATTAGAAATTAAGTGTTAACGAGCAGTTGGACAGGTGTACCTAATAAAGTGGCCGGTGAGTGTATATATATATATATATATATATATATCTTAAAGTTTAGAGTCACAAACCATATGATATATGTATGTAAAGGACATTTTATGGCAGCTGCAGTGACTTATCCCAAAGGATGGCAAATGTGACATGCTGGGACCTGTGGAACTAGAAGCCCCAGCATGGCCCATCAGCCATTCTGTTAGATGTGTGTGTCAGTATCATTGCTCTGTTCCCCCCCCTCTTCCCTCTGTTACTTACATGTACTTTCTGTCTACTCTCCTTTGGATGTTTGGAACCTGTGGTGACATCACAGTCACATGACCTCGCTTCACAGGTCCTTCAACCCTCTAATGATTTCCACTATGTCTTTTTTTCGGGGGGTGCCTTATATTAGGGTAATCAACAAAATCTCTGCTATGTCTTACTTTCGGAGGTGTCTTATTTTCGGGGAAACTCGGTATATAATCATCACACCTATATCTTATTTCACATGTACATGTGTTGGCAGCTTTTAAAGGTTCCTAAATTTCCTTTATATTCAACATTCAGTTATGTTCAGCTTCTACCATACAAAATTATCGTCCAACTTTAATAGGTTTCATTAATATTCTCTATTTGCATTTTTCATCTTATTAAAAGATGCTTCATTAGTCCAGGTAGTCCTTTTTAAGCCATCAATCATGAGCTGAGGCATCCTGCATGTGCATTCGTTCAGAACAATCTGGCACACCTACTATGTTTTGGGGAAAACACGTCCCCTTTGTAAAGCACTACCACCTCTCATTACTAGCTGGCTGAATATTCCTCAGCCTTATTTCTTTAAGGCTCAACTGCCTATGGAGCTCCCACCTAGCCTGTCAAAATTCACAGTTGATGGCTAATGCACATTTAATTTTATTTTTCTAGTATTGCTTCAGACATTGAGTTGTAACACTGTGCTACTACATTCCAGCTGCCAGCTAAGTGTAAGGCGGGGTTATTGAGTTCCCTTTAAAGGGGTTTTGCCACGATCTCATTTCATACCTTCTGCATCCAGCTCTTCAGCTCTGTGTGCTCAGAAGGAGGCGTGTATGATTTGTTTGAATTGCATATCATGTGACCCAGCAGGATGCCATCACTAGGCCTTTCCTCTCTTTAGTCAAAGAAAGGTCTGTTTCTGTAAAGGATTGTGAGTAGCTGAGAGGTAATGTTTTTGCTTCACAGCACAAGGGTCCTAGGTTCAAATCCCTGCAGGATTTTTTTTCTCTTTATCAATGTACATACCTGATTGAGGTTTCTTTTTCTCATTTATTTGCACTGTTTGACTAATTACTAAGGAGTACAGAGGACGGGAGTACAATGACAGCACCTGGGGTTTGAACACTCAGTAGCTGCCTGAGAGGAGAAGTGATGTCTGAGCATATGCGACCAGGACTGAGGAGCTCTCAGCACTGGTCGTATCCCCTGAACATGAGCTGTAAACAATGGATCACTAAAGGAGCAGCTAAAACAAAAATGGTGCAGAATTTTTAATAATGATGAATGGTGAAAATGTTTATTATTTCATTTGCAAGCTTCCCACGTCAATTTTACTTCTTGGCAAAACCCCTTTGAGAATGATCCTGTTAAGAAGGATCTAACAGTTGTACTGGGACTTTTGCTTTCACAGCAGTGTCACAACCACATGAAGTGGTACAATAAATTTGGTTGTGTCATACTTGGTAATGTTAAATAATTTAATAAAAACCATATAGATTGCTGTGTTCGTGATATTAAATTGATTCTTAGAATTGTTTAAAAAAAATAATTGTGCTGTGTGCTAAAATGTTTTCTGCTTGTAAGAGACTTACAAAAGTTTTTACTGTGCCACACCCACCTTACAATTGGAAAAAATGGCTTACTACGTTTGGACATTCCGCCATCTACCTCAATATGGGCAAGATAAAGAAAGATTATTTTCAGTCTAAAATCGGACCTGGCCTATATTCTGGACTTCAGGGTGGAAAAGACCTGTCATGATGGACATTTTTACACTATGAGAAGACTGTGTTGTTATCCGATTGTAGAGCATTCTCACTGATGTCTATCAATATGCCATAAATGTCTGAAATAAGGATATCAATTTAATTTAGTTTTTTTATTTATTAAACGGTTATTCTCATCTGGGCTGTGGCCAAAGAGAACATAGGATTAGCTGTGCATGCATGGCTCTCTCCTTTCGCTTCTATGAGAATGCCAAGTACAGGCGAGCACCCTCACTGAGATGTATTAGGAGCTCCCATAAAAGTGAACACAGAGAACCTTGCATATATGGCCACTTCTATGTTCTCCACAGCCACAGATGAAAATAAGTCTTTGAAGAAGTTGTCTCACTACAGACATTGATGGCATTGTGCAAAATACACCTATTACTGCTACAAGTATGATAAGTATTATTTCTATGTACAGTAGCCGAGGGTTGGCCCCAAAAATTATTTCCTCTGTTGGGACACTATTCACACCAATCATTTTGTTTAGATTTGCCCTGAGCCTCCAAAGTTCCTGTGACTGATAAGTCTCTAGTTTTTATGAAACGCATTCCCAACCACCATTGGTTATGAACATATAAATATGTATATCACTTAACTCTCTTCACAACAGGAGTACAGTCCAAGACCACTGGGTGGTCAACACACAGTTTAAATTCTAGTCCTTGTTAAAGAGCACTTGTTAAAGACTATTTAACTTAAAGGGGTGTTCCGGGAGTTAATAAAGCTTGTTGATCTGATGGGGCATGATAAAAAATAGAAGCTAAAAATCATACTTACCGTACCTCCTGGACACTCCTGTTCAGTACCGGAGGTCGGTCCGTTCATTGTGGCTGTAGCAACATTCATCATTCATGTGACAGGTGCAGCCAATAACAGGCCACAATGGTCACGAGCATGTGACATAACGGACCGACGACCTTTCTTATCTCCCGGAACACCCCTTTAAACTTCCAACAGCACTAACAAAAGTTAACACAGTTCAATGTTATCTTCATATACAGTAGGTTAATATTTTCATACCGACCAACTGTAATTTCACACCAGTTAACAACATTTTTATAACACACAGCATACCAGTTGGACTTGGGCTTGCTCTTTTTTTATTACTGGTCCACTTATTTACAGATTTTTCACTTCTCCATTCCACATTCACTTCTCCAGTCCACCAGTCTGAGGATATGTTCACACAGCGTATTGCAAGCATATTTTGGTGCATGCATGCAACTATGCACCTTCAATATTCCTGCTGCTGCAGAAGACATGATGGCCAGCGACATTCACTTTCCCCTCATGTGTAAGCGCCGGGAAGAAGTGACATGTCAGTTCTTTCTCCTGAAACGTATTGTATGCCGGGGAAAATGGCAGGTAATCATAGCTTTCAATGAGAGCTATGAATTACCTTATTTGTGGGTGTACTGCAGCGCAATTACGCACTGAAATACGCCCCACAAAGATGCCATGTGAACATACCCTAACACTGCAGTACACTCACTACATGGTTCAGTATTGTCAGAGATGTCTTGAGACTTCAGGGGCGCTTCTTGCGCTTGAATCTCTTCAACAGGCAAAACAGAGGCAACAGGCAGGGAAACGGGTGGTTGGGATTGCACTAGATAGGGAGACTTGAGGCAGCATGAGTGGCATAGCTCGCTCATTGGACAACTTCACCCATTTTCCAATCCAAGGACGGGCTGTGGCGCTTGAACCATGGAAGACCAAGCAGGACTGATGCAGAGGTACTGGGCAGGAGGAGCAGAAGCATCTTTATTCAGGGTTACTTCACACACAACCCCATGGCACTGGGGTTTCCGTGGCACAACTGGATGGACTGAGCAGTTTTCCCAGGTAGTGTTTGGCACTGCCACAGTATAGACACAGGTTCAGACTGCGCTGGCAAGTGCGTTCCTCTGGGCTTAGATGAGCACGATTCACCTCCATAGGTACATCTTGATGGAACACGGGTGTTTGGTGAGGAAGACTTGGGGGTAAAGGTACAAGGTGAGGCAGAGGCTTGCAAGGACGGAAGGGTGCTGGCTGCTGGTAAAGCCCTTTCAGCGAAACGTATGTCGATCTTAGTAGCCAGAGTATTAGGTAGGTCACGACTTGCCAGTTCATCCTTGATACGCCCAGCGAGGGCCCCCCAGAAGGCTGCAACAAATGCATCATTATTCCAAGCAAGTTCAGAAGCCAGGATATGGAACTGTTTAGCATACTGGCCCACAGTGGAATCGCCTTGACAGGAGCATAATAAAGCAGATGCCGCAGAAGTATTCCCCCCAGGTTGTTTAAACTTTTCTGGAGGCGCACAGAAACTCTTGGAGGTCCCCTGTCAGTGGATCCCCTCTCTCTCAGAGGGTTGAGACCCAGGCCAAGGCTTCGCCTCAGAGCTGGCTGATGATAAATGCCACCTTGGCTCTATCGGATGGGAAGTGGTGTGCCAGGACCTCGAAGTGTATGGTACTCTGGTTGACAAATCCGTGTCACATATGGGGTTCTCCGTAGTAATGGGCAGGCAGAGGCAGGTGCTGGGAATGTTCATGGCAGCGGGAGGTGGAGCAACAGCAGGTGGCGGAGCTGACGTAGATGCTAGTGCAGACACAAGTTCATCCAGACAAGCGGTAAAAATCTGTTGTTTCTGTAAGAGTTGCTCCAGGTAGACGCCATGATGGGTAACTACGGCTGACATGTGCTGGATATCTGGTTAAACCACATTGGCGGGATCCATAATTATGGGTCAGTTCATACGGTCATGTTTTCTAATGAAGTTAGAAACGCCGGGTAGTGTGTACTTCTAAAGTGCAGTGGGGCCGGCCCATTCACTTCTATTATCCACAGTGCATAAATGACGGGAAGGAGTGACATGACCCGTCTTTCACAAGGCGTACAATACGCGCATATTGTACGCCGGGGAAGATGGGCGTAATTCATAGCTCTCTATGAGAGGTATGAATTACCGTAATGGCGGGACGCATTTCCGGTGTATTGCAGTGCAATAACATGCCAAAATACGCCCTGCAATTACGCTGTGTGAACATACCTAAGGCAGACAAGCAGTGTTGAGCTCAAGCCTGTGAAGGGTGTAATTGGGTCCTGTTTGGGAGCTGAGGGCATGAAGGGCATGAATAAATATGCTTACAAAGTGGCATAGACAGTGTAGACAAGATTGGCACAGTCCTGAGATAGGTGAGTTGTAACTGATAGAAAGTAAGAGTGGTGATGAAGTGGGGACCCTGAGAGTAGGGTACACAAGACTAACACCCTTGACAGTTTTGGGAGGAGCAGTGAATTAAGAGCTTGAAAGAGCTTAATAGAACCAGTAGAGGGAAACAGTATTGTAGACAGGGCCGTAGATTCGGAGTTGTGGTGTCCATTTTCGTGGAGTCTGAGTCATTATAAAATGGACTCCCACTCCAAAAATATTTAATACGTCAGTATAATTCATTGCAGTGCCACAACCAATAGGAAATGGGTCTTGCCAGTAATACTGCTACCATATCTTAAGATATGAGAGGAGGAGTTTAATTTTGAAAAGTATTTGGATGACATGGAGAAGGCAAAGCGTTACCACAGGAGAAAATATTCCGCTTCCATAGCAAACAGATTAACCATATTTCAGCAAATTTTTTACTTGCTCTCAAAGAAGTAGAATAATTCAACAGTTCATCAAAACCGACTGTGATAAGGCAATTCCTTTATATCCTGATATTGTTAGAGATATCACACCATGTGGTCACTGCTTTGCCACCAACCCAAGTTAGTGTAGAGAGACCGTTCTCTAGCCTGGAAATAATGAAATCAGATTTGAGGTCATGTATGAAGGAGGATCTGATGGAAAGGATACTATTTCTCAGAACAAATCCATAAACTCACTAAACAAATGTAATGCAGTATTTTTTTGTTGAAAACTGTTTTATCCCCACTTACTGCACAGCGTTTTTGTTTTTTTTGCAGATTTACAATCTAATCAAGTTTTTGTGTTCTACAGTTGTATCCAATAAACATATTTTATGTTCTATCTAAATAGCTTGATTATTGTATTATAAAGGTGATAAAAAGCCTGAGGTTACCATTTTACTGCAGTTAAGTTATCACTTGAACGTGCGCCATGTATGAGGGAGTCGGAGTTAGGGAAATTCAATAGTCTTAGTTTGAGTCGGAGCTTTGGCTTAACGAGTCCACAGCCCTGATTCTAGACAATATTTTAGAAGCAAACTATTTAAAGCTAAGAGCCTTTTAGAGAAAATTGCTTTAAAAAACAATGTTGGAACTCAAACAAAATAAAAGGTAGCAAAACTTTGTTGTATAATAGTAAACCCCATAAAAAAACAGGTACACACTTGCTAATGAGTTTCAGGCAGGCCGGCTAGCGGTCTTTGGTCCCTGTATAGAGGAAATTGGAATTGGAATTAGTGCCTGGATCTATAGCAATCCAAAAAAAAACAAAAAAACTGTGTTTATAAGTACTGCCTGTAATTCAAGTTTTTCCCCATATAACATAGTGTGTATTGGAGTCAGGCTGTGCTCTAATCTTAAATGAGTTACATAGCCAAATGTCAATCCACCTTTCTCATACTACAATTAAGATATTGTATGACTTTCAAGCTAGGTTATATTCAAACTATGGTAGAACATTTATATATATATATATATATATATATATAATATATATATATATATATTTATTTATTTATTTGTGTGTTTAATCTATTGTGATGTTCTACCATAGTTTGAATATAACCTAGCTTGAAAAGTCATGTTAACTCAGGGCAGCAAAAAAACACCTGACAGGTGCGCTTTAGGTTTAATGGGACTCTATTATATATATTTTTACTAATTAAAATGACACTGATGCATATTATTTTATTCTTAGCTGTTTTAATTTTCTGATTGAAGATTCTTTTTTATTTTTGTTATGGTTATGGGGGCAGTCATCTTACCTGTGCTGATTTTAACAGCATTTAGAGAGATGCTTTTCAGCAGTTTCACTGAAGTAGGAGCATACACATTGACTTCTATAGAGGAGTATTATAGACAAGCTATGTGACCTGGGAAGAAGTCAGTGTGCAGGGAGCAGAGAGGGTGAGCTGTGACAATCTCCTATTGTGACTAGTGGTTCCTGTGTTATCTATACACATTGGTGTCTCCTTTCAGTGTAACCCTGCTTATGCTGATATTGCGGAGACTGCAAAACAGTTTCCTCTATAGAACAGGAAATGCCATACTACTAATAGGCCAAGTGGCCAAAGTGAAAACTGCAAAGAAAAGAGCTTGTGTTTAACAATAGGTCATTTTTGATGACACATTCCCTTTAAAAAAAAAGACATTAACTGTAAGTATTGTAAAATTTTACAAAGATATGTAAAACCATAACATAGAAACATCTCAGATATACTGAATTTCTCTATCTAAAATATGCTTGCACTTTGGATTTCCTAATTACTTCTGGATAATTTTTTTTTCACCCATGGCTCTCAGTTGGTATATGGGTGAGACAACATATGGTAAGTGCTATGTTTCCACAAGGATCCAGCCAAGTTTCATAAATATGCGGTAATTTACATAAAAATTGGATGAACCTGCCAACGCTGCACTGTGGAGAGCTTTATGGATGAGAGTGATTAGTTTAGGTTGTATTCTGTACTGAATGGGTGACACAGGGTAGATGCATCAGTATAGCGGCTGAAAAGAAAGATGAGCCTGGCTGCTGAGCTTACAGAGATGGAGACCAATAAGCTATGTTCACACGGTGTCTCATAGCTCTCATAGAGAGCTATAATTACCTGCCATCTGTTTATGATGACCCTAACCTTTGTGGTAGTGTTAAGTGGGTTTAACATAACCTTAAGGCTATGTCCACACGGCGTAATTGCGGGGCGTAATAACGTCCCGCAGTTAAGCCGTGTGGACGGGGGCGGGAGTGGGGGAGTGATCGGGGGCCGGCACCTCACCGGCCCATAGACTAGCATTACCAGCGGCGCGTATACGCCGCTGGTAATTCACATGTCAATTATATCCCCACCCGGCGGATTCGCCGAGCAGGTAGAGGAGACGTAATCCATAGGTCTCTATGAGAACTGTGGATTACCGTAATGACTGGGCCGTTTTCAGCCCGTAATTTGGGCACTTTGGCGCGTAATTACGAACCGAAATACGGCCCATTTTAAGCCTTGTGAACATGGCCTAAGGAAGATGCTTGATTCCTGAATACACTGCAGAGTTAATATAATTTAGGTAAAGCTGCACATCAAATTCAGCATAAAGAAGCTTTTGAGACTTGTAAACCATAAAAGAGATATTTTTTGCAAATGCGAACATTTACTTAATGCAGTGCATTTGTCCAGAAAGAGTGAGAAAATGAAATGTGTTATCTCTGATATGTACTAATTGCATAATGTAAGGATTAAAAGACTATTAACCCTTTTGACACAAGGGATTTTTGGACATTTTGCCCTTCTGATAACATTTTCACACTTTTGACATGTACAAATAAAACCTAAATAACAAAATTGAAAA
Source organism: Phyllomedusa bahiana (assembly GCA_025379985.1). Taxonomy (NCBI): domain Eukaryota; kingdom Metazoa; phylum Chordata; class Amphibia; order Anura; family Hylidae; genus Phyllomedusa; species Phyllomedusa bahiana. The sequence goes on from JAODAL010018467.1 coordinate 39,673, forward strand.
ATCATACTAATTCCCTAATATCTGTATATTAAAGCAGATTCCTAAGAAATTGTTACATTGCTACTAAGCACTTCAAGAAAGGAGCCTAGATCCTTCTTGAACTTTAAACATTCATCTTTGTCTGAGAAAGGAAATTCCCTTTCTTACCTTGGTGACCCGCCCCCTCTGCCATACCTGCTCCAGTTTGGCTATGTCGTTTTTACGTTATTCCATTACGTTATTCCGTGTGTTGTCTAACTAGTGATTTGTAAATAAAAAAAGGGGCTAAACTAGGTTCCGGTCAGGAGTATCTATAGTATGCAGCATCCCATGATCTTATTTACCTTGGCAGCAGCGTCCTGGTGCTGGTTGATTAATCTAAAAAAAAACCTGTTCATTAATATATCCAAGTCTGTAACAATGGCAGTTTTACTCAGTATTGTACTATGTAGTACATAACTGTAAATTTTGTTTCCTATAAAAATAAAGCTTACTGACTTAAAATCCAAATTGTGACTCAACTCTTCTGTTCCTGTATTGCAACTTAAAGGGGTATTCCTATCTAAGCTTTAGGCAAAGGAAAACAAACATTATTACCAAATTCATTGCTGTTTTGATTTAGCTTCATTTCAAAGTTAAAGCCGTTCTTATCTCCTACTTGTTAACAGTTAACAACCTCTCTTTTCTTTAGCAGCCCTGGCCAGGATGGTGACAGCACAAGAGCTTGCTTATCTTTGTTACTGAGGAAGTTTAACAAATTAGAGCTCTATAGTCTTGTGACCTGCAGTTAAAACCACTCAATCACCAATGTCCCTCTAACAGTCTCAGCTAACAATAGTAGAGCAGAAATGTTAGTCACTCCTGTAGAACCTCCCACAACCTGAACAGCAACTAGGCGTCTGAAGTTGTGAAGAACAGGCTCTACTTAACAGCCAGATGAGACAATCAATATAACTCCTCTGCTCCAGTATTCTGAAATAGCTGTGCTTTAAATCTGACTATAAATAAGGACTGTGCTATCACCCCTCCCATTGGGTAACGTAACAGATCTGAGAACCAGAACCAGCATTTCACTTCAACTTCAGTCCCATGCTCATAACATCGTAGAAAGGAATAATATAAAACAATGCAGCCAACCCTTGCTACCTAACTACAATTGGAGTCAGTACACTCAAGGTTGTGAAAACATCATTTCTCTGAAGGACCACACTACTCTTCAAAGTGTGAAAATAGTGGTAGAGTGGTGCCCCTTACTAAAGGCAGGCACCCACTTGGAGAGTCATATGCCCCTGCTTAGAAATGTAGCTTACCTGTTGTGCTGCTTACTGGGGTCTTAGTTTTAAGTGCATTTGGGCAGGAGGAATAAGTCCTCTGACACACACAGGCTGGTGCATATCTCTGATAGCAGGCTACACTGTTCACACCAGAATTGCAAGGTCCACAAGAGGCCTATGCTATAAGTAGACATGAGCAAAGAGCTAGTAGACCGACCATGGACTGACCCATTCTGGACTAAACTTGGCCTAAGCCCATCTTAGTACTGACAAACATTGGTTTCACCATGTGAGGACTGAACACATTGACCTGGGACAGCTGCATCCTATGCCAAATACATTTGGACCTATATTGCTTATGACCCCCTTATACCATGGTTCCAACCAGCATCATAACTGCTGAGATGAAGAACTTTCAGCAAACTTTCCAAGAAGCATTCTGCCCTCTCGTTTGCTGAATCACACAAACCCTAGAAGATACAGTTGAAACCAGAAGTTTACATACACTATATAAAAAGACAAATATGCATGTTTTTCTCAATATTTGACATGAAATCAGAATAAACCTTACCTGTTTTAGGTCAATTAGAATTACCAAAATCATTTATATTTGCTAAATGGCAGAATAATGAGATAATTTTTAAGGCATTTTTTTTTACTTAAGCTGGATGAATTGGGTCAAACATTTTGGATATCCTTCCACAAGCCTCTCACAATAGTTGGTAGGAATTTTGGCCCATTCCTCCGGAAAAACTGATGTAACTGAGCCATATTTGGAGATCGCCTTGCTCGCACCTGCCTTTTCCCTTTGTCCATAAATTTTCAATAGGATCGACATCAGGGCTTTGTAATGGGCACTCCTAAACATTGACTTTAATATCCTTAAGCCACTTTGTGACCAGTTTGGCATTATGCTTCGAGTCATTGTCCATTTGGAAGACCCATTTCCGCCCAAGCTTTAACTTCCTGGCTGATGCATGAGATGTTGCTTCATTATTGCCACATAATCGTATTTCTTCATCATGCCATCTATTTTGTGAAGTGCAGCAGTCCCTCTTGCAGCAAAACAGCCCCACAACATTAAGCTGTCACCCCCATGTTTCACAGTTGGGATGGTGTTCTTAGGCTTCCAAGCTTCTACCTTTTTCCTCCAAACACAACGATAGTCATTATGGACTTAATAGTTCAATTTTAGTTTAGTCAGACCACAGGACAAAAATGTAGGTATTTTTTCCTGTGTGCATTTGCAAGCATTAATCTGGCTTTTATGTTTCTTTTGGAGTAATGGCTTCTTCCTGGTAGAGTGACCTTTCAGCCAACGTTGATACAGTATGCATTTCACTGTTGATAATGACAGAGTCTTACCAGCTTCTGCCAGCACCTCCACAAGGTCTTTTGCTTTTGTTCTTGGGTTGATATGCACATGTCGGACCAAAGCACGTTCATCTCTGAGACACAGAGGCTGTCTCCTTCCCGAGTGGTATGATGGTTGGACATTCCCATCTTGTTGGTACTTGTGTATAATTGTTTGTACAGATGAACAGGGTACCTTTAGGTATCTGAAAATTGTACCCAAGAATGATCCAGACTTGTATAAGTCCACAATTATCTTCCTGATATCTTGGCTGAGTTCTTTAGACTTTCCCATGATGTCACACACAGAAGCAGTGTGTTTCTGGTGTGTGTTAAAAAATACACCTACAGGTGTGTCTCTAATTAACTCAGATGTTGTCAATAAACCTATCAGAAGCTTCTAAAGACATGACATTATCATAGGGGCTGTCCCAAATTGTTTAAAAGCATAGTAACCCCAGTATATGTAAACTTTTGACTTTGCAGAAAGTAATAAAAATGCCTTTAAAAAATTATCTCTCTCTCATTATTCTCATTATAATTTTGGTAATCCTAATTGACCTAAAACGCATATGTCTCCAATACTGACCTAAGAAATTGCCATAAAATAAGCAAAGCAAGGAGGTAACTTAAGACAGTATGCCACAGGGTTAACCACGTCTTGCACTACATAAGGGCCCACAAATCATGGAGCTAGTTTACCAGATGGTACCTTTAAGCGAAGATTTCGGGTGGACAACCAAACCTTATCTCCCACAGAAAAACCTCTGGAGAAAAGACGCCTTTTGTCACTCTTTCTCTTTTGGATATTCTGGGCATTGACCAAGCTCTTCTGAACTTGGGCACAGACTGTGCATAGATCATTAACAAAAACCATGATAATTAATCGCTAGAGGTAAGTATTTTACTCAATAAGCTTGCTGAACAGAGACAAAACAACAAAGCTTTTAACAGTTTGGTTCACCCTCTCTGTTTGCCCATTAGTCTCAGGGTGGAAGGCTGAGGAGAAGGATAGGGTGATACCCAGAGCCTTACAGACAGATCTCCAGAAACCGGAAACAAATTGGACCCCTCTGTCAGAAATGATATTCTCGGATAACCTATGCAGTTGCACGATGTGTTTGATGAAAAGCTCAGTAAACTTCTTGGACGATGGCAACCCCCTTAATGGAACCAAATGACACATCTTACTAAAGCGATCTACCACCACCCAAATGACTGATGTGTTCTGGGAACCTTTGCCAAAGCACAGAGGTCACACACTGCCACATAAGCCACCACATCACGATACAATTAAGGGCACCAGTGGTTGTGAGAGATAAGCTTCTTTGTGCCAGACTGTCTGGGATGTCCAGATAATACAGAATCATGTAATTCCTTTAATAATCGTAGCCGAAACTGAGTGGGAACAAAGACTCTAGAAGCAGGACAATTAGCAAGTCTCATATCCTGGTGTGTCCTAATCACAGTGGCTAAGTCGGGGAAAATGGCTGAGACAATCGTCTCCTTGGGTAAAATGGGTACCAAATCCTCACGAGGTGGGTGACTGACACAGAAGCTTCTAGATAACGCATCAGCTTTAACATTTTTACATCCTGGTCTGTAGGTAACGTCAAAGTTAAAGCGGGTAAAAAACAATGCCCAATGTGCCTTAGCATTCTCTAGAAAGGTAAGGTTTTTATGATCAGTTAGAACCATGACCTGGTGTTGGGCACCTTCAAAGAAGTGGCGCCAATCCTTGAAGGCCCACTTAATAGCCAACAATTCCCGCTTCCCAACGTCATAATTCCATTCAGCTGAGGAAAATTTACGGGAAAAGAAAGCGCAAGGGCGGAGATTAGTTATGGCGGCCGACCCCTGAGATAGGACTGCTCCCTTACCAAACTCAGAAGCATCTACCTCTACAACAAAAGGGTTAAGTTTTTCAAAAGCCTCTAATGCCTCAGGTTGCCAGTTACTGATATTTACCCCCTTTTTAGTCATATAAGTCGAAGGCAGAACGTGAACAGAAAAATTCAGAATAAACTTTCAATAATAGTTAGCAATCCCTTGGAATCGCTGTAAGGCTTTCAGGGAGGAAAGCGGACCCAGTCGAGGATTGGCTGAACTTTTATCGTGATCCACACGAAACCAGTTGGGAGTTAAGATATATCGCAAGAAAGTTACCTACTGAACCCCGAAAACACACTTCTCTAGTTTGACAAACAAATTATTGACCTTCAAGATTTGTAAGACTTGCCACACGTGTGACGCCCAGTTCTGCAAATAAATTAAAATGTCATCCATATAAACGACCATACAATGACCAATGAATTCTCGGAAAACGTCATTTACCAGGTTCAGGAAGACAGCGGGAGCATTGCACAACCCAAAAGGCATAACCAGATATTCAAAATGGCCCTCCGGGGTATTAAATGCGGTCTTCCACTCATCCCCTTCTTTGATGCGAATAAGGTTGCAAGCCCCTCTTAGCTCTAGCTAGGGAAACCACTTAGCCCCCTGGACTTGATTAAACAGATCAGAAATCAACGGTAAGGGATATTGGTTCTTTACCGTTATTTTATTGAGTTCCCGATAATCGATGCATGGACGGAGACTTCCATCTTTTTTCTTAACAAAAAAGAACCCTGCACCCATAGGGGACACAGAAGGCCGGATGTGACCCTTCTGTAGACTCTCTGCAATGTATTGCTTCATGGCAGTTCTCTCCGGACCCGACAAATTATATATCCTGCCTTTAGGAAATTTCTACCCAGGCAACAGTTCGATGGCACAGTCATAGGATCTATGCGGGGGTAATTTCTCAGACTGGGTGTTAGAAAACACCTCAGCAAAGTCACAAATAAAAGCAAGAATATGCTCTATTTCCGTATTACCAAGAACATTCGGGAAACATTTATTAATACACTGCTTTCCCTATCTAATTAATTCTCCAGAAGTCCAATCAATCACAGGGTTGTGTTTCTGAAGCCAGGGCAACCCCAAAACGACATCAGTGGGTAAGCCCTCTATGGTAAACAGTATACATTTCTCATTATGTATAGACCCTACTAGCATCTCAAGTTCAGGGGTGCAATACTGGATATTGCCCTTAACCAACAGGGTAGAATCAATAGCCACAACCTGCAGGGAATCGGATAGAGGCCTCCAGGGAAGGCCCAAAAGCTTTGTGAATGAAGCGTCCATGAAACATTTTTTTCTCCACTGTATTTACCGAGGAGGATGACCGTCCTGTTGATAAAGGTAAACTCCAGCTTAAATGTTTCTTGGCTAACCCAGAAAGAAGTGCAGCTCTGTTTTAAGATTAAAATAGACAAATCCCCAGGTCCTGATGGTATACACCCACGTGTCCTAAGGAAGTTAAGTAATGTCATAGATAGGCCCCTATTCTGAATATTTATGGACTGTCTAATAACGGGGTATGTCCCAAAGGATTGGTGCATAGCAAATGTGATGCCAATATTCAAAAAGGGGTTAAAAAGTGATCCTGGAAACGAGAGGCCGGTAAGTTTAACCTCTGTTGGGTAAAATGTTTGAGGGTTGTCTAACAGATGCTATCCTGGATTATCTCACTGAAAATAAATGTATAATGTCGTTCCAGCATAGGTTTATGGAGGATTGGTCCTGTCAAACTAATCTCATCAGCTTTTATGAGGAAGTTAGTACTAGACTGGATCAGGGATAGGCACTGGATGTTATATATCTGGATTTTTGTAAAGCATTTGATACGGTGCCACATAAAAGGAAAGAAAATGAGAATGCTTGGATGGGGGAAAATGTGTGCAAGTGGGTAAGCAACTGGCTCAGAGATAGAAAACAAAGGGTGGTAATTAACGGTGCATACTCAGACTGGATCCCTGTAACTAGTGGGGTACCACAGGGCTCAGTATTGGGCCCTGTCCTCTTTAACATTTTCATTAACGATCTTACATAAGGATTGCACAGTAGAATATCGTTCTTTGCAGATGATACTAAGCTCTGTAAAGTAATCAACACAATAGAGGATAATGTGTTATTACAAAGGGATCTGGATAAGTTTGAGGCCTGGGCAGAGAAATGGCAGATGAGGTTTAACACAGATAAATGCAAAGTTATGCATATGGGGAGGAAAAATCCATTACATGACTACATGTTAAATGGAAAAAAACGCTGGGTAAAAGTGACATAGAGAAGGACTTGGGAATCTTGGTGGACAGTAAACTTAATTGTAGCAGCCAGTGTCAGACAGCAGCTGCCAAGGCAAATAGGATCATGGGGTGTATTAAAAGGGGCATAGATGCACATGATGAGAACATTAATCTCCCATTAAGTAAGTCACTGGTTATACCACACATTGAGTATTGTGTACAGTTTTGGGCACCAGTGCACAGGAAAGATATTGTAGAGCTTGAACAGGTACAAAGGTGGGCAACAAAAATAATAAAATGACTGGGTGAAATACAATATCCAGAAAGATTAGCAAGATTAGGGTTATTTAGTTTAGAGAAAAGATGGTTTCGGGGGGGACATAATAAATATGTTTAAATGCTGTACTTAAGGAGTGTATCCTAAACAAGGGGGCATCCTCTACGCCAAGAGGAAAGAAAGTTTCTACATAAACATAGAAAGGGATTCTTTACTGTTAGAGCAGTGAGACTGTGGGACTCTATTCCAGAGGAACTTTTCATGTTGAATTCAATAACAGAGTTCAAAAAGGGTTTGGATGCATTTCTGGAGTGTAATAATATAGATGGGTCGTTGATCCAGGGATTTTTCCAATTGCCAAATTGGAGTTGGGAAGGAATTTCTTCTCTAAAATGAGGACAATTGCCTTCTACCTCATTGTGTTTTTTTTTGCCTTCCTCTAGATCAACACTTTAGCAAAATAGGCTGAACTGGATAGACATCTTGTCTTTTTTCAGCCTTACAAACTATGTAACTTACAAACTATGAAATTGGAAGCAGATCCTGAATCCAAAAAAGCACTCCCAGATTCACACATGGAAAAATACGAAATTTTCACTGAAAGCAACAACTTTCTTGACACAATAGGAAATACCTGTTCGCCTAGGTGACCTTGTCACGAGTCACCTAGGCACTGGAGTTTTCCGGCCAGGGCTTCTTTTTGGGACACTCACGGATAGGATGACCTTCTCCGCCACAGTAGAAATACAGTCACTGGATGTGACGTGAGGTCCTGCGGTCACTGGCCCATACCTGCATAGGCTCCTCAGGGGGTATCACCGCACTAGCAGGTTCTGGGGTGGTAGCAGAGTGGAGCATCGGAGTAAAGCAGGGCAACGGAGAAAGTGTCTGTTCCCGACGTCTTTCCCTAAACCGTCTGTCCAGCCGAACTGCCAAGGCGATAGCATCATCCAGAGTGTCAGAAGTAGGATAAGCAACCAACATGTCCTTAACCTGGTCAGCTAATCCTGAGGGCCGTGTCGTTCCACCACGACGGAACATACCAGTGGCGAAATTCAGAAGCATACTCCTCTACAGTCCTATTACCCTGCCTTAAAGTGGTGAGCTGAGTCTCGGCCACCGCCTCCCTATCAGGGTCATCAAAGAGAAATCCCAAGGAGGCAAAAAATCTTTCTACAGAGGACAATTCGGACGAGTCAGGAAGTAGTGAGAATGCCCACTCTTGGGGGGAACCTTGGAGAAGGTACATGACCATTCCCACTCTCTGCTCATTACCTGAAGTACGTGGGCGGAGTCGAAAATACAACCGACATCCTTACTTAAAAGTCAGAAAGGCCCTCCTGTCACCTGTCACTTAGGTAACTGAATGGGGGGTTCCACAAAAGGGGGAAGCAATGCATGAGGACCCATCCTGGGGAGGTCTCCTGCTGCTGTGCCCTCAGTGCCAGATCTTGGACCAACTGGGTAAGCCCCTGCATCTGCTCTACCAGTGTGGTCATGGGGTTCATGGTGCGTGGAGAGCAGTAATGTGTCAGCCTGTGAAAATATCATGTTAGGGAAGGTGCAGTGTGCCTTGACTCCCACCCAGTCCACTGTCCCTGCCTAGTTGGCATGCTGCTCTAGACCTCAACTGGACGACAGACCCTACACTACTATGTGCAGGGCTGTCAGGGGAATGCAGTAAACCTTCCGGGTCGGTAACGGTACGGGTACGTCAAAGCCAAGAATTGGAAGCCGGAAGAATAACGAGAAGCAAGCCAAGGGTCAAAACACAGACAGGAATGCGGTACAGAATCAGAGCTTAAAACATGGTCAAGAAACAAGCCGAGGTCAGGTAAGCAGGAATACACAAACAGGGAATACAGGAGATAAGAGCAGGGATAACCTTTCACAGGCAAAGACTCACAGAACTGAAGAGGTTTAAATGAAGTGCCTGGACACCGCCCCAGCAGTCGATTGGTGCAGTCTCTGGGCCCTCCTATTGGCCTGTGAGACACACCCTCTGACCAGAAAAGAAGCCAAGACTCATCCTAGGCTGATCAGCCAGGCCTCTCCCAGGGTGTGTCGACAAGCCAGAGGGATTAACCCCTGCAGCGCCTTGCTCCTCAACAGCAGAAGCGTGTGCCACAGATTTTGTACATAAAGAAACGATAGGGAAACTATTTCCTAATTTTACTAAACCCTCTAAATCATTCTACTGAACAGTGAAACTGCAGCCTTATAATTTCACAACTGACTCCACAAAAGATTATTGATTTTGTAAAACACTACACACAGCCTCACCACATGATTCCCCAAAAACTTGGGAATTGTTAAACAATAAAGACAACCATTTTTATTTAACTCCAAACCAACAGACCTAACAATAACCACAGAAGAAATACAATACATGATGTTACAGCTACCAAATATGAAAACTCTTGCCCAGATGTATTATGAGGGGAAAATAACAAAATCCTTTAACTCCATATCTTATCCTTAGCGCTTCTGACATCTTTTTGGACACCCTTTATTAACTTTCTATAATGACTACAAACTGAGGCACAAGCCATTTTAACTATTAATGAACTTCTCAAAAATTTGACCCACTGATATGGCTCATACAAATACATACAAATTGACACAATTATGCAAGGCATTAAAATCAAAACTTAGGAAGCATTCACCAACGACATGCCATTATTTCGCTCTCAACCAGGCTTGGACTGGCCCACAGGGGAACAGATAAAGACCTGGAGTTTCTTTTAAACATATATATATATTATATATATATATATATATATATATATATATATAACAGTCTCACTAGCCCACCAAATGTTCAAAGTTCTTCCAAGATCCTAGCAGCTCCAAAAACATGGAGGAAGGCTCTGGATAATATGTGGTTAGTGTAGTAGATATTAGATGTATCCTATAACTTTTATTGATGTTTCAACGGACCTCATCTGATGACTTTGCCTAGTGATAATTGTTCAACAGTATTGCCACCTAGGCAATAACATTCGAAGTTAGGGTCCTGTTCACAGTTAGTCACAAATTGCTTGTCTCCCTGTTCAAAACAACTTCTCCAGCAAGAAAAAGAAAGAATCAAAGTCATCTTTGTTGAAAAGAAAAGGGGTTTGGCCAATAAGCTCGCTATGAGTCGATCTCAGAGAACAGGGAAATGTCCTCGCTTGTGCAGTTGTTCCTGTTTTTATCCCTATGTTATCCCTTTGCTTCTTCCTTCTTTAAATGTAACAAAACCTATCTGGTTAAATCACCCAGGGTCCTACAAAGGTGCTCATAGTCACATTTTGTTTCTCTTGCAAAATGTTTCCAGTCTACTGTGACACAGCATACATGTAACATCACCTTTGTGGTTTAAATAATTACTTGCAACAGTTACAGGCTACAATATGTTGGCAATATGTTGACAGTCCTGAAAAATTCGTCCTCGGCTTATACTCGAGTCACTGACGACGCTCGGGCGCTGCGATGGCCCAGGTGCCAGCAGGGACACTTCTTCTACATACAGGGAAGATACCACTGCAGAGCAGAGAGCAAGCGTTCCCTGCTCTGCAGTGGTCCCCGGGTGGCCGCAGACTTGTGGCTGTCTGGAATTTCCAGCACAGGCAGCGTGCTATGTCAACACGCTGCCTGCGCAGCCTGATGACATCACGCCGCCTGTGCCAGAAAACGGAGCTCCCAGGAGTCGGAGCAGCGAGGGAGTGAGGTAAGTACTTAAGTACTTGTATATATATATTTTTTTTTAAACCCTGCCTATATCTGCCTGAAACTTCCTATAAGGAATATTTATCTGCCTATAGCCTTCCTATTGCCTGCCTATGGGGACATATACCTGCCTATAAACTGCCTATAGGGACATATACCTGCCTATAGAGACATATATCTGCCTATAACCTGCCTATAGGGACATATATCTGCCTATATCTTGCCTATAGAGACACATACCTGCCTATAACCTGCCTAGGGACATATTCCTGCCTGAAAACGCGCCTATTACCTTCCTATAGGGACATATACCTGTCTATATCCTGCCTATACCTGCCTTTAACCTGCCTATAGGGACATATACTTGCCTATAACATGCCTATTACCTGCCTATAGGGACATATACCTGCCTATTACCTGCCTATTGAGACATATAACTGCCTATGAGGACATATACCTGCCTATAACCTGCATTGTGGGACATATACCTGCCTATTGAGACATATACCTGCCTATGGGGAACATATACCTGCCTATGGGGGACATTTAACTTCCTATACCTGCCTATAACGTGGCTATGGGACATTAAACTGCCTATAGGGGACATGAAATTGCCTATAGTTGCATATGTAATTTTATTTGTATCCATTTTTATTTTTTAAATTTACCAGTAGGCACTTTTTTCCCCAATTTTTTGTGGCAAAAGTAGGTGCCTTGGCTTATATGCGGCTCGGCTTATACTCGAGGATATACGGTATTTTTGATGTAACTGTTTATCTGCTGTATCCGCTCATTGCATTGAAGTCCATAATCGTTAGGGTATGTTCACACGATGTATTGAGGCGCGTACAGTACGCGCCGCAGTACATCGTGTTTTTCGGGAGCTCGTGCTGATCAGTGCGTACTCCAGAGGCCCTGGAGGGCCGGCAACCCGCCAACCTCTGAGTCATGCATTACCTGCGCCGTGTAATCGCCGCAAGTAATCGACATGTCACTTATCTCCCAGCGCCTACAATACGATCGTATTTTACGAGCGGGGAGAGGAGGCGTAATCCATAATTCTCTATGAGAGTTATGGATTACCGTAATTACGGCGTACATCTCGCCGCGTATAAAGCGCAAATACGCGGCAAAATGCGCACCGCAATTACGCCGTGTAAACATGGCCTTATACCACATCCTTTCTGTTCAAGGATTAGAAAGGGTTTCATTTCCCAAACAAGGAGGTGACCATCTAAAGAAGCTCCATAGCTGTGAAGCTTATTGGATGTTTCTCTTAAAAAGTGAAATCCCTTTTGGTCTCAATAAACGCACTGATCTGGTTTTATTTTATTAACATATAATGATTTATAGATGTTAATAAAAGTTCTTATTCCACCATAGATATATGTTGTAAATCTTCTCGTTTTATTTTCTTATGTCACGTAATTTTCTATATTTTATTTTATTGGTTGACCTATACCTTTTTAAATGCGTCACTGACGTATACTAACTATACTATGATTAAGGGCACCTGTTTAAACTTGTTTTTGCTTTTGCCTTATTTTTTGACTTGTCTTCTTTATATTTTACTTTTAAGCCCCATCTGAAACCTCCAAAAACTACAATGAAAATAAACGACTCATATCCTCATTCTGGAGAGCGAAGCAGAGGACACCCTATTCTAATCTCTAGCAGTCCTTGACCTGGAACCTCTCAGCCATAATGTGCATTTATGGTTGAAATACTATAAAGGTCTTAGATGAGGAATACCCCTCTAGGATTTACCGCAGCCCCTGGGAGAGGAACCATATGACAAACAAAATATTGTTTGAGGAAATAGATTCTGTATGTAGAAATACTCTCCACAGCATCATTAGAAACTACAGACTATCTTTTTCGTACACATTAATTTGGATTTTCTGAAGATGAAAAGCAAATAGTAATAAATATGAATAACGATACTATAGGAATTATTATATGCAATTACAGGGTATATTCTTGCACACCACAACAGTACAATATCCTAAAACATGCACATTTTAAACAAAATTTACAACAGGTTTACATAATATTGCAATATGCATAATCTGCCTCTTGTGCTGACAATATGTTGCCCCCTAGTGGCAAATTCTAAGTTTGCACTTTGCAGTGTCTATCCTAGATATTTACTAAGACTCATTGGAGCTCAAATGTTGCAACTTTTTGTGGAGTATGTATTGATCTTTTTTTACAAAAAAAAAATGTTGAGGGTGGATTGTGGATATGCTGCTTCCTTTCTTTTTGGATTGAACATTTTGGACAAAAGTGGATGGACAAACCTATGGTTGGATGCTAGTCGCTCCCAACATACCTTTTGATTGGAACTGCTATGTGAGCAGGAGCTGGTTATTTGTGAAGACCTTTGAAGACGCCCTACTCTTTGAGAGACAATTGAGAGCAGCTCTGTCAGGAAAAAATCCACTCTGCAAGACCCAGCTCCTTCATGCATTACATGGATGGCCATCTATTTAAATGGCTGCCATGACATGTTACGTTACCCTTGCAGCTGTCTTAACAGATTGTTTAAAAGATTAGAGAAGCTGGACCCTGGTGGGTTTTAGCTTAAAAAAAGAATTGTCTTTGTGAGATAACCATGTGAACCCAAAAGCAGCACAATAAAAACCCATAATCATGTAATAGCTGGTAATAGGCAACAATATTTTGTTATTAACTACATATAATGAACACAGTATATGAAAGGTTAGTGAAATTCAGAAAAAATATCTGTAAGATGCTTGAAATTTGAAGTGTATTTAAGATGGCAGCTTTTACGATGGCAGATGGAGATCATGGATAACAAAAGGTCATTTAAATTGCTGATTATGTCAATCAGTAAAAAAGGGGAACACCGGCAGGGAAAAACCTATAATTTTCCCTTACTTAAAAAAAATAAGAAAATACTCTGTTCACATCTGTGTTTAAGGGGGTTTTCTCATCAGGCTGTTTCACAGAGTCTTCTCTTCACAGCCAGCTTCAGGCTCCACCTTCCTTTCGGCTGTGGCTTTTTCTACACAGGTTTGGCAATCAGTAGTGTTCCTATGGTAGGGTTCAACAGAGGAAAAGACTCAGAGCTTGAAAGATTAAGTTTGTCATTTAAAAAGATAAGAAGCTCTTGTGCTTTTGAAAACACAACGGGGAGAAAGTAACCTCCCTGCCTCGCTGCAGAGCAAAAGGGATGTGTTAGCGCCTTGGTAACCTTCTGTAAAGAAGCAGAAGGAGATAAGAATTGTTCTGCCTCTGAAATTGAGCAAAATCAGAACAGCAAGGTTTTGTTTCAACACAAAGGAATTGAGAAGGATCTTACCTAAATATAGCCCCTTTCCTTCTCTATATGGTGGCCCCAAAGGCCCTTTCATCATTGGGTTTCATTTTTCTTCCCGGGATTGCTCCTCCTGCTGGTCCCCTCCCAAAACGGGGCCCATTCGGCCACCAAAGAAATAAAAATGCCACATCCCCCGGGAAAATCTTACTTCACTCTGTGGATTAAAAAGATCAGGTCATCTGTAATTTGTGATAGTAAAAAGTAAGTGTCCCTATAACACATAATGGTATGGTAGTTTAATAAGCTTGTCTCTAACTTACAGTTGAAACCAGAAGGTTACACACACTATATAAAAAGACACATATGCATGTTTTTCTCACTATCTGACATGAAATCAGTATAAACCTCACCCATTTTAGGTCAATTAGGAACCAACATTATTTATATTTGCCAAATGCCAGAATAATGAGAGAGAGGGAATTTCTTTTCTGATTTTTGTATATATCATACTGTAATCATCTTCAAATCACCCTCTACCTCACTATCTGTATCTTATCTGGAAATATGTGTTTATATGAGTGAAAATTGAAGTACATGTTATTTTAAATTATAGATTGACAACATTGGGGCAGATTTATCAATAGTGTCTAACTCTCAGACAATGTAAGGTTAGACTAGACAGTCTTACAATGTGCCACATTCATCACAGTGTTGATAAATCTGGCGCAGGTTAGAACTGTCTAGTCTAACTTTATACTACAATTAAGTTGGCTTACTTCTACGCCAGAAACCAAGACAAAATTTTTGGCACATTTTTGGCACATTTTTAGCGTGATTAGGCCATGCCCCCTTTCTCATGAAACCACGCCCTTTTACGAGGCCACACCCCCTTTGTCAGGCGAGGCCCAGAAGCATCTGAAATCGTCTAAAAACTCATAGTAAATGTGGCGAAAAGCTTGTAAGATGTTATTTTTTGGGTGAAATTGAGCCAGAATTCTGGCGCAACTGCCTTGATAAATCTGCCCAATTATGCTCAACAGGAATCAAGACAGATAACACTGATTTGAGAAACCTGCATAGTTTTGCCTTAGGCATTGGTGTTATATCTCAGACCACTATATATCAGCATGATTTTTACATTTTTTAGATTTACTAAAGGGCATTTTATACATCTATGTTTGACTAAGATTTAACCGAAGAATCTTTTTTAGCTTGTTTTGTGACTAAATTTTAGATCCCTTTTAAACACTAAATTTTTTAAACACTAGCTTTTGTTTTTGCAACAATTAAAAAAAATTAAAGGGCGCTAGGGTGTTTTGAAGTCCCAATTATACCATGTAATGATATTTTCTGCCTTGTTCTTCTTTTCTTTCGCTGTGCTTTCTTCTGAGAGGTTCTTACTTTGTTGATGTTTTGACCAATGAGTACCTGCTACAGATTACCCGGGCTTCTAAAATTTTTGCTGTATCCTGTGACGCGGGGTAACCCATACTCTGGCCTAGAAACAGCTGGAGATTGAATGACCTGCCACATTAATGAAAATTTTACCCAATTTTTTTGCTGCTGATACAATTTGAAAAACCACCCTAAGAAACATTCCCTTTCCCCCCCAAACATTTTTACAGTTTTTTGCTAGAAAGGGAGATAAGTTACTTTAATAAAGTATTTTTCGGCTGTTTTTTTTAAGATTTTATGATGTAATAACAAATGTTGGTATATTTTTTTTTTTGATTTTTTTTACCTTTCTTTAATATTTAAAGGAGTTTTCTTAGAGTTTTCTTTACCGTGTTCCAGTGAATAATGGATAAAAATTGCAAATCTGCAAGAAAAGTGAAATCTGTAGAACACCAAAAGGGTTAAAAAGTGTTGTTTTGAATACCTTGAGGGGAGTCATTTATGGGAGTGTCTAACATAAGGGTTCCACAAAGCCACATCAGAACTGGACTGGTAGAAAGTGTTACAAATGTGTTACAAGAAAACAGTATCTCATGGATAGCTAAAACCATTAAAAATTAATTTCCGCAAAAAGTGACCATGCAATTTAAAAAAAAAGAGCTTGCTCCTTACGCCAAAAAAGCTTAACCTTTGGGGGTTTAAACACAACCTCCAAAAAGCTACAAAATAATCAAGGCTTTTTCATAACAAAAGGAATTTCCAGCAACTGGGGTTTCCCGGGGTCCTCTTTTCGAGGCCCCAAAACAGCTTGGGTACTGGGTGGATGTGGATCATGGAAAAGAGGAAGAAAGAAACACCAGACCATTCCCTGTCAAAACCCCATAAAGGATGGGGGGGATTTTATCTTTGCTATGGGGCCCATTTGAGTACTATGACCATAGTTGTCTATTTTTCTGATGCTTAAACCTGTACTGTTGGAATGAGTTGACACATGAAAGAACCACACATTTTGAACATAAAAGTAAAACCGTATTGAGAGTCAGGAGGCAGTGGTTTTAAACTGCTGTTGTGATCTTTGTTGGCTATGCTTAGCAAAGCTGTCTGCCTATTACGTTCTTTAACACTTAGTAATAAAGTTCATAGTCTACTCTTTTAGACACTGCGTGACTTTTAGAATAAAATTAATAAATCCTGGTTGCTGAAGTGTAAGAAGAAAGAAAATAGTATTTATCCATCTCACAGATGTGGTTTAAATGCCTTTGCAGTGCAGCCGGGTGGAGGTGCAGAACTGTATGTGTGTTTTTAAGTTTTTAACGCACACATGCAGTGATTGAAATATTACATCTGGGAAAATTCTGTGTTATATGTGGGGAACTAAGGCTGCCAATTGTTGGAATACCAACGGTAGGAGGAGGTCCAATATACATGCTTTTACAAATTCACAGTGTAACAAATGTGATAAAAGTGTGGAGATGAAAAGAGAAAAACATGGGTATCTATAACAGATGCATGTGTGATACAGAAGACCTTGCTTGACTCTCCTGCTTGACAGTGTCTTTCAGGGCTAACTATCTTTCTCATACTCAACTGTCCAGCCATCATATCTTTTTTTGCAACCTTCCACAATGTGCTCCATCCTCATGTTAATTTAGTCTGTTAGCCTCTGCAAGAGCTTATGTTTATCTATGGTTCATCCTTAGGGGCCGTTCACACAACGTTTTTGCATCCGATTTCGGATCTGTTTTGGATCCGAAAATCACATCCAAAAACACAACGGTGATCGGATCCGAAACGGATTCATCATGTATCCAACAAGCAGCTGCGTGTTTGGATGCGTATTGGATGCAGCAAGATCGCACCCTATAGTTTAACCCCTTAAGCCGAACGCCTGAAAAGTAGTTAATGACCAGAACATTTTTTTAGTTTTTGCCTCCTTGTGAACAGTTGTAACTTTTTTATTTCTTCAATGACACAGTTGTATGAGGCCTCATTTTATCCAAGACAAGTTGTACTTTATGGGGGAATAGTTTAAGTTCACTTATAAATAATTGCAGAATTTTTTTATTTATTTATTTTTTTTTAATTTTTATACCATCTCATTTCACACTTAATAACTTGTTAGATTAATTCTACAGGTTTTTATGGTCATTGGTTACCTAATATGTGTAGTTTTTTTTGTCTGTGTGTAATAAAATGAACAATTATTGTAATATTAAATATTTATTTTTATTTTATTTTTCTTCTTTTTTTTTACATTTTCCTTTTTTTTTTTTTTTTACTTTTTTATTTTTTAAATCCCCTAAAAGGGAGAACTGTTTCACTTTTTTTTTTTTTTTACACTTATAATGAAATTAAAGCATATTCATATATGCAAAAACATTTTTAAAAATTTGGCCATCTGACACAGGCAGTAAAACAGCCCAGCACACAGTCCCCCTGGTCATTTTTTTTAAATACACAGACACCCCTGGGGTTATCTTGGGTCCTCGGGGCTGACTTTTTCCGGCCTTCCCCAAGCCTTTCATGTCACCGGGTGTTCTGATCCCCCACAGGGGGGGGGCAAAAAACCCCTTTTGTTTTGTGCTAGCTTTGACATCCCCCCAACAAAAAAAGGGGTTAAAGCACCGGGGTGCGGAGGTTTCCCCTGCTCCCCGGGTGGTCGTAGGAGAGCTCGGGGAAATTCGGGGGCTGGTAACACCCCCCCGTTTTCAGCACCGGGCAGCGCCCCAGCGGAAAAATCCGATGTCGGAAAGCCCCCAAAAGCCCTTTGAAACCACCGACGCCCAAAAGTCAGCGGGGGGTTTCCCAAAGGGGTTTTCAAATAGGGCCCCTTTCTTGCGTTTTTTTTGGACCAATTTTTTGACATGTAAATTTTTTGGAAGGGATCCAAAAGACAAAGGGAAAAAGACGCATCTTTTTAACATTTTCGTCTGAAAAACCCCGAGCTTTTTTTTTAAAAATAAAAAGCAATGTAAAACAAAATCGCATTTATTAGATACCTGTTTGGGGTCCGAACATGTATGTAAAAGCAATTGTTCACACCGGAACCCAAACACGCTGTTGAACATACCCCTATTTTTTTTTTCCCCCCTTGCCTTAAAGGGGATGTTTTCACTTTTTCACGGGCTTCGGGCCCCCTCACACTTCCGTGCAGGGCCCTTTTGTTTTGGGGTCACACACTGGGCTGGCAGTTCAGCTCTGCAAGTTTCCATTTAAAGCTGTCCCCCTTTTGAGCCAAGGGTTGTTTGGAGGATTTTTGGGGAAAAAAATGACACTGTGAAAAGCAAGGATTTTCGGGTTAAAAATTAAAAGGGCAAAAAAAACGGGCCCCGGGACTGAAAGTTTGGGGGCAATCCGGGGCTTTTTTTGCCAAAGTTTTTTGCCTCAAAACAGGGGGGAGCTTGCTTAAAATTTTAAATTCACTGCATTTCCTTGAAGCCCTGCCCCCTCCCCCACACACACAGGGGGCTGAAATGGGCGTCATTAGGATAAAAACCAGGGCACCTGCAAAGAGGGGCCACCACCGGGGGACCCAGAGGGGGGCCCCCTTTGCATAGAAAGGGGCTCAGCCCCCCCCTCCCTTAAGCATTTGTCCGGCAGCACCCCTTTTCCACACTGCCAGCAAGCTCATGTCTCCCAATTCAAGGGGGTGATTAGGGGAAGCTTGTCCAGTGTTACTGGAAAGGAAACACTGTGTTTTTGCCCCCCTCCCCCTTAAATTGGTGTTGGGCTCCCTTTCCTTCCTCTCTCTTGATCCCCTTTTCCCCTTCATTATCTGTGCCCCCCATGTGTGTTTGCTCCTCTCCATTTTTGTCTGTGTGCACCCCCCCCCCCCCCCCCCCCCTTCGGGTGCCCCCTCCATTAATTCCTGTGCTTCCCTCCACCCCTTCCCGGGTTTCCCCTTCTTTCTATGTCTATGTTTCCACCCTTTTTCCCTACATTTGCCCCCTCCATTCTTTGCTCTTTGCCCCCCCCCCCCGTCTTTTCGGGGTTTCCCCCCCCAAACAAAATATTTCCCTTTTTCCCCTTTCCCAAGCGTTCCCCTTTCCCCCCTAAAGGGTTTGTGATTTATTTTTTAAAAAAAATTTGAAGATTGGGGCGGTTTGCACAGGTGTTTTTTTGCACGTGAGATTTGATCACTGCATGTAAGGCGTTCAATAACCTGTATACAGATCAAGTTTTTTTTCGGGGGTCGGGGGTATGTTTTTCGGGGGTTTTGGGGGTGTGAAAGCAGAAAAACGTTGGGGTGCTTTAAAAAGGGTATTTTTTTGGCCAGCGTGTATTTCTAAACACTGATTTGCCCCCCCATCGACTTTCACTCCCCTTTGTCCTTTAAACCCTAAAAAATTTTTGACATTTTAAAATTGTTTTCCCCGCCACGAAATTTACTTCAGGGAAACCCGCGGGTTTTCCCGGCTCTCAATGAGAGCTATAAATTTAAATCGAAATTTGCAGGCGCTTTTTGGGCATATTGAAATGGCAGCGTACTGTGGGGCGGGGGAATACACCAAAAAATCATAGCCTCAACAAATGAATGATTTCCCTATGTTTTTACCATATTCAACTGCCCAAATTTTGGCAGGGGGGTTTTGGGGGAATGGAGTGTATAAAAATAATATATATATATTAAATATATATATAATATATATAAAAATAAAATATAAAATTTTATTTGGGTGGCTGGGGGGCTTTTTGTAAAGTTTTGTATTTCCAAAGCAAAAACCAATCTAAAGCTTCCTTCCCTGAAATCCTGAAACCCTTTGGTTTTGTGGCTTTCCTCTGTTGTTCCCCTTGGAAAAGGGAAAAATAAGGCCTGACAACCTTTTTAAGATGAAGCTCACCCCCCATTTAAATCAGTTTCGGGGACTTTAAAAGGTTCCTCCTGATGTACCCCGGCCTGGATCACAGCACCCCAAATTATCAAAAAACCAACAATATCATCTCTTTTGTGACTTTTTTTTTCTTTTTTATGTCAGTCTTTGCCCCATTTTCTGGGGGCCCGCCCAAATCTTCTGTGTCCCAAAAATAAAGTATAACAAAAGGGGAACTAGACAAATGTAACCAAAAATGACCTGAAATTTTTTTAGCAAATAGACTATACCCTCAGTACAAAGCCATGCAGTTACTTTCCGGTGGTCATTTCCCGGATTTACAACAATTCTTTAATGGTGCAAAAGGGGGCAGTGTAGCCCCAGGGTAAGGATGCCTCACGCCCCTTTTTTTTGATGTTTTTTTCGGGGGCATTCCGCTGAATTTTGCCTTAGAAGCCGGCCTGTAATCAATCTTACATTGTTTTTCCCATGGTAAAATTTTCATCGCTGATTTTTCCCCAGTGCTATCCCTTTTTTTCAGCAATGGGAAAGAATTTACCCTCCCAAAACTTTAAGGGGGATTTCCCGAGACCTCACGTTTGTAGGAGGGGGAAAATCTCCTCTGAAAATCGGGGTCAAATCCTTTTCTTACAGGGTGCCAAAAATTTTCTGTCCAGTTCATCACCTAAGGACAAAGTGCGGGGGGGAAAAAAAAAGGATGTGGGCGCTGCAGCTTTGGGTTTTTACATTTTAAGTTTTGTAAATAAATTTGGGGTTTAACCCCGCAAATTTGGTTTTCAGCTATTTAACAGTCAATTCCAAAAATTTTTTGTATTAAAATAACCGAAAAACCATCCCTTGTAATAGGATGGGGATCCTAACAGACTGATATTTATCACGACGCCTGGAAAACTGTTTTCGTGTAGGAACAAAGGTTTTAAAAAAGGGGGAGGTAACAGCATTCATTTCCGTAGTAACAAGGGAAAAAGACAAAATACTGGGAATTTAATAAGGGGGAGGGTTTTTAAAATTGTTATTTCATTTTGGGGAAAAAAAAGCATTTTTTAAGAGTCAGGGAAAGGTTTACAGGTTCCTTCAAATTTTTATGTATTTTTTACAGTGGGGTATAATTTTCTTTGTTTCCCGGGATATTTTCAGATGATGATACTCTTTTAGAAAAACAATGAAAAGGGGTATTTAAAATACTAAAGTGGATGGGGCCCCTACATGCTGCTATTATTTTTATTATGGTTTGGTGCAAAAGTTTTAAAACCCACATTTGTCTTTGCTAAAAGCAAGTGGCCCCCCGTCCCCTTTACCATTTGATTATTGTTTAATTTCTAATCTATCTTATGCCCGGTTTCTTATTTACATATTACGTGAGTTTTACATATGTGTGGGAATTCACTCGAAAACGTATGCCTGTCCTTCGTTGTGCAATATCTGCAGGTTTATTGCATCTGGTTTATTAAGCCCAAGGAAGAATAAACATCAGGGCATTGCTTGCAGGCCAAAAAACAAACATAAATCACAGTCCTCCGTTTCAGTCACAATACTCGTATGCCGTCTCTTGTAAAATACACAGTATCTCAGGCCCAGCTCTGGCTCTCTCACTCCTGCACACCTCCACTGAAGCAGTTGTTTCTAATATGAATGGAACCACAAACCCGCCATCCACCTGAGACCTGCTTCCTTATATAGGGCTGGTAAGCCAGAACCGTAGTGTGGGAGCAGTCCATCCACCCACGCTACAGACTGCACCAATATGAGCTCACCCGGTATTACCGGCAATTACTGCCATACTACACATACAAAACGTATCAGTGGCCTATTGCCGTCCTGCACACCGAAAATATAATGATCTTTATATTCACTTGATCTTAGGACAGATCTGGTGAGCACATAGCGTCCGTGCCACTACCTGCACCTTTGCTCTATCCTCATACCCCTCCCCCCCTCGGCCCATCTGCCGGGACTACTTGGCCACCTTCAGCCATCCAAACTATGTACCCTCGGATAGGGCATCTGCATTCCCTGCAGCTTGCCCGGCCTGTGCTCCACCGAGAAATTAAAATCCAGCAGGGCCAGGAACCAACGGGTGACCTAGGCATTGTTGCCCTTTTTCTCCCTTAGCCAATCTTCCCCAAGGGCATGATTCATCACCAGCCTAAATTTGCGACCCAGGAGGTCGTACCTGGGAGAGAAATCTAGTGCCCATTTAAAGGCTAAGCATTCCCACTCAATAATGGAGTAATTACGCTCGGCAGGGGAAACAGCTTTCCGTGCTCAGAAAACTCACGGATGTACCTTCGCCCCATTGATAGCCCTGGGACATTACCGCTACCTAGCGCGTAATCTGAGCATCTGTTTGTACTAAAAATTCTCAAGCGAGAATCCGGGGCCACTAAACTGCTGTCCTACACAGGGCCTATTTTCAAGTTTGGAAGCCTCTTCAGCCTCAGGGACCATTTGTTCATGCTGCACTTAGTCCCCATTTGTTAGGTCCGTCAAGGTATTTGCCATCCTCGGCAAACTTGGGGATAAACCGCCAGGTAATACCCCTACGATATCCAGAAATTCTCTCTGACATTGTTTCTTGGTAATGGGCGTCCAGTTTGTGATTGCTTCTATCTTGTTACTTGGGCTTTATCTCCCCCCTTCCCCACGACATACCACCAAGTTACGGCCTCTTCGCATCCCGATTGCGCACTTACTGGGTTTATGGTAAAGACCACCTTTCCTTAGGCGAGCATACTGAGAAACAGCTTGGATGGGACAGCTTGGGATCTTCTTAGGGTGACTCTCCCAATTCCCATCTTTGAAGAGAACTATCTCGTCAAGGTAAGCCGACGCATATGCCGTGGAGGGACCTAAGATCCTGTCCATAGCTCTTTGGAAGGTGGTCGGGGGCCTGCCCGTGTAACCCAAATTGGCATTCTAAACATAGTGTAAGGACCCTCTTGTTGGGAAAAGGCTGTTTCTCTCGGGCCTCCTTTGGCTAAGGGGAGTTGCCAGATACCCCCTTGACAGTCTAGCGGTGGTGAATATACCGGGCTGTCTACCTCTCAATAAGTCTCATCTAACCCGGGCATGGGGTATGACATCGACCTTTCGATACTTCATTAGCTTGCGGTAGATCGTTGGCAAAGGCGCCACTCACTCGTTACGGCATAGGACAACACAAGTGGGGCTGGGACCATCGCGCTACCTTAGACATAGCCTCCTATCACGTCCTAAATTTTAGCATTCTCTGCACTTTCCTTTGCCCAATTTTCCGACGGCCGTCGGTAATACTATAATTTTAAATTCACTCTCACCCTAGGGCCTCTGTGATGATCTCATGTTCTACAACATGAGTTATCCTGTTTGCCTCTGTGAATAAGTCCCCTATTTTGTTGCAAGCAGTTAGTCTGCACTGGTGCGTCCTGAGAAGGAGACAGAGTCTCTGCACTTATCTTTCACTGCCCTCTATACTGTCTCTTGATGGGACACCAGCAAGAGCCTCCGGGGGGTCCTCAAATCGTTTCCCATGGCTTGAGCAAGTTTAACATGGTACTTCACTTGTTAGGGCATTCTTCTTTCTCCCTGGCTGTATGGACCGATAGTTTGACCTCCCCACTTCTCAACTATCTCGTAGGGACCTTTTCGCCATTTCGCCAGGAACTTGCTCTCTCACTTGGGTACTAAGACCTAGACCCTAGTCCCCTGGCCTAAACTGTCTCACCCGGGCTGACCTGTTGTAACCCTCGCTTGTGCGCCTCCTGCCCTGTAAGAGGAGCGTGTTCCTAAAAAGGGAGTACCTGAGTGATGGTTTCGCTCTTGTAGTTGTGCCACATGCCAAATGACGCTTTTATGGGGCGTGACCCTCACTCTCGCCAGGTTCACCTTGGCAATATCTAATCATCGCCCTGGGATGCCTGCCATAGAGTAACCAAAAGGGGGGAGAAGCCTGTGGAAGCTTGGTGGGAACCTCGTCGATCCGAGAACAGAGATAATAGGCAACTAAGGTAGTCCCATCTACGGCCATCTTTCTCTACTAGCCTTCTTCAACATGGCCGTTAGTCTTGGTTGAAACGTACCACGCAAGCCATCTGTCTGGGGGTGGTACACAAGGTGCGTAGAGTTTGGGTCAACCTTCAAACCTTGCAAGATCTTGCATAAATCATCGCCATAAACGGGGTCCTTGATCCGTCAGATCTCTTTCGGCAAGCCCGTTTCTGGAAAATATGTCGCATAGTTCTCTAGCAAAGTACCATGGGGAGTGGAACATTTCTAAGGGGTACAGCTTCTAGGGGATACCTTGGTGGCGTAGTCCATTACGACGCAAATATACTGGTGTCCTCTAGCCGACTTACCTACCACGGCCCTAATAAATCCATTGCTACTTGCTCTCCAAAAGGTTTCTCTATAATAAGGCAAATGAGTGATTAGAGGGCTGCGAAAACTGGCAACCAAGGAGGTGATTTAGCCACTGGGACAGGACTGGCAGTAGTCTCGGATTTCCCTTAGCACCACGGCCAGTAAAATCTGTGTAGAATTCTTTCTATGTGTCTTATCGGTCCCCCAGGTGGTCCCCCCACACAACACGTGAACTGTGTGTCCAGATCCATTACCATCCGCCTGTATGATGTGGGGCAACCAAAGGTTGTTCCACCCACTCCCCTCACGGATTTTGTCACCCGTTACAACAAATCCTGATTTAAACTGCAAAATGGGGAAGATATCTTTTCCTCAGAGCCCCTGACTCTTGGGTACCGACCATCAAGTACCACCACCTGTTTACAGAAGGCCCTTTTTAGGTCTCATTCCCCTGAGCTGGGCGTTCCAAGATTTCCCCTTAGATACTCCTAGTGTCTGGCATTGTCTCATCAAGGTTGGGACTCCCCCTCACCATCCCGCTACCATGACGGAGAACGTGAATTCGGGGACCACCTCATGTCAGTGCTCTCAGACCTGTCTGTGGGTTTGGGATGTGGCTTTCGCTGTATGGCACCTTCCCGACAGTCCCCAAAAGAGAGGGCAGATCCCGACCAATAGAACTTCGTGCACTAATCCCCGCACAATGCTCTACATGGTGTGACACCGTACTCCCGCATCGTTATTTTAAAGTACTTGGGCCACAGGGTACGCTTTTTGTAATCACCATGTATACCAGTGATCCCCTAAAGTTTTCCCTGAACCAAAACATTGGGAATACTGGCGTCAGAGAGTAACCGAAGCATCCGATCCCGGAGACCCCTATACAGGGATGTCATTTCACCCTGATGGGACCATTAGATTGGAGAGTCCCTGGGTAGTGTCCCACCCAGGCTTGTTGCATGCCGAGAGCAACACCGAACAGAGACGTAGCCCGCCCAACGGAACATCCCATCGGTTCCTGAGCCAAGGGTCACTCGGCGATGGGCCTGCTCCACAACCCAAACAGGCCTGTCATCATCCAATGCAGGAAAATGTCCCGGACAGGGGGTCGGGATTGACTGCGCGTAGGCAGGGTCCTTAGGCCTTAGGTACGAGGCGTCTCTAGGAGCTTAGTTACCGCTTCTTTGACTTCCTGGGTCCAGTCGGAGGTCTGCCAGTAGGAGAGCATAGGGTCGCTGGAACAGCCAGGGAATTCCCATGGCCTGATATCTCTCTACCAAGCCGATTAGTCATCCGGCCTCTGGGTATTCCCTTGCTCCACCTTCACATGCGACTTGACTTAGAAGTGAATGCACAAGTGTCCAATCAATGACCCTCTCTAACCCATCTGGCTGGGGAAAAAAAAAAAAAAACAGACTCCGGCTGACAGGCCATTTCAGGGGTGGATGAGGTGCAGGAGATCAAACATTTGGGACCTCGGGGCCTGTCCCCACCTTGTAATCCCCACTGATGTCACCCTTGTGCCTCCGGACTGTGACGCGTCAACGCCAGGCACCCAGAATTATCCGACTTGAGGTCGAGGGTATTCCATGGCATCCTGCAGAGATAAGTTCATAGTAAGGCCTTATTGACGCTCGCCAGGTAAGAAACGGGGACAGGTACCCTCATGCCCACTGCTGAGCTGGTAGTCTCTCCCGTTCAGGCCACGTTGCCGCTCGACAGACGGTAAGGAAGCTTCCACGTCGTCCGTGGGGACATCCTTCTGCAGAGCGTCTCGCACGACTCCACTTGCCGCACCTGCTTTCCGTCCTCCTTACGGTGTTGCTGGTAGTCTCTTCCCCCGGATAGCTTCCTCCTATGAATGCCATCTGCCTGATTAGGAGCTGTTTGTCTCCTGCTGTGACCGCACAGGATTCAGCATGGGCCTTTCTGCTGGTGGTCTCACCTTTGCACGCAGGTGCTTCAGCAGCTTTCCCATGTTCACTTGTTTGTATTTAAACGTAGCAGCTTGCCCTTAATCCAGGACATGCAGCCTTTTATTCCAATGTTGCCCTGCATCGAGACACCAATTGTGGGAATCAGCTCAAACGGAGGCACGTCCTCCGTTGTGCAATACTGCAGGGTTTATTGCATCGGTTTATATAAACAAAGGAAAATAAAAAGCAGGGCTTGCCTTCAGCCAAAACAAATCATAAAGTCACATCCTGAATTTGCAGTCACAATACCTGAATGGCCGGTCTCTGTAGTACATTCCACGGTTATCCGAGTCCAGGCCCACTCTGCTCTGCATCACCTCCTGCTCACGGTCCACTGGAGACAGTTTTCATAGAATGGAATACCACACCCCGCTTCCACCTGAGCCTCTGGCCTGAATTAGCTGGTAAGCCCAGTGACACCGAGTGTGGAGCAGTCCATGCCCCATCACAAAAACTCTAACAGTACTGCTCCAATATAGCCCGACCCGGATATACGGCATTACAGCCATACTACACATACAAAAACGTATCATGGCCTTATAGCCGCTGTCCACAAAATATATAGGCTTTATTTTCACCGATCTTAGACAGATTGGTGACACATAGCGTCCGTCCACTACCTTGCACGCTTGTTGCCATTCGCTACAATTATTTAAAAAAGGTAGTTTTAAAGTAAAGCAGAATCCATCAGCTAACATTGATTCGTGGCAATGGTGCTTTTTTATTCATAAGGGGCTGGATAGGTTTGTCCAGGTACTGAATTTTTTGGTCCCAGTCCGGCCCTGCTAAAAGAGCTTTATTTGTCAGGGGAGAAATCTGCTAAAACAAGCAGAATGATTCTTCTACATTCACACTTATCTGTGTATTTATTTAAAAAGAATAAGGGTGACATCTATAAATTCGCCTTTAGAATTTTTTCGCTGTACATTGCCTGTTCATACATCATACAGGACCGGCAATATACGGCCAAACCTCACACAATTCCCCTGTGAAAAATTTAGTGCAAAACTGCCATAAATGTTGCCGCATAACACTTTATTCATACTGTGTTTATACAGTCCTTAATACTATTTAAAACGGGTGTGTCGGCCCCAAAGTTAAAAAAAAAGGGCACATGAAAATTTAGAGTGTGCCCCTAGTGTTATTTTTCCAGGGGGTAACAGGACACCAGGTTCCTGATCTCTCGCTGTTTAGTATCTAAAGAATTGAAGTTTTCCCTGTAAAAGATAAGATCAGAGACGGAGAACACTCCATCTTGCTAGAAGTTACAGCGGGGTGACCTTAACAGCTCAGCTACGTTGCTAGAGCAGAGAGGTGTCGGGGACTCCTAGACGAGAGGGTGGCAGTAAAAAAAGAAGCCTGCGAAACAAACAGGGAAAAAAACTGCTCTTAACTGAAAAAAGTAATATCAAAACAGTCTGTTTGTTAATAATTTTACCTTTCCCTACTTTTTTAAAAATTAATTTTTGAATATGAAAAACCCTTTTAAAGGGGTTTTCTTAACAAAATGATTAGTTTTAAAAATGTAGGCACAGGTATCTAAAGACTTTTACCAAATAATTTGCTGTTCTGATTTTGCTTTGTTTAGGAGGTAAAGAAGATATTATCTACTGCTTGTGTATACATGTTTCTGTCGGTTACTGGCTACCGGTCTCTCTGCTCTGATTGCTCCAAGCAGTCACTGTTCCACTGTGTGGTACTCCCTGCAAGTCTTATCTTAAACGGGGCTTTTTATTAAGTTAATTGCAAGTTTTTAAATTTAGACCTGTATCTTGTGAACAGGACCTCCAGCAGTAATGCACTGTAAAAGGGAAAAGCGGAAACCAAGCGGATATAACAGTTACTGCTATAGAACCACCCACAACCTAACCAAAAGTTTGAGTCTGAAGCTGCCTGGTGAGACAGCCCCTTTAATGGTGTATTCTGGCCTGCAGCAAATACCATCACTTGTTATTCAGATAATAAAACTGAAAGTGCTGGGTGAACCATTGATCACCAGAAGGGGGTGTGACAATCGTTCCTCCCAGCCTCTCCTTCTAAAATCATGGGTAGGAATTCAAACAGTGCAATAGTTGAGCATGCACCCTGCCACTGCATTCAAAGTATATGAAACTGATGAACATAACCAAGCAATGTCCTTAGTGTATTATAATATATTACTTGGCTTCCCAAACTTTACATTAGAATTAACTGTATATGAAGAACTAAGCTAATGTGGCTTTTCAGACACTTGGGGCCACATGTATGAAAAGTGTCTAGGTCTAAAACTCTCTTTGTTGCCCATAGCAACCAATCAGAGGGCCCCTTTCATTTCATATAGTGTTCTGGAAAAATGAAAGAGGTGCTCTGATTGGTTGCTATGGGCAGCAAAGTGCTTTTATGGCTCTGTTCACACGGTGTATTTGCAGGCCGTATTTACGCCCCGCATTTACGCCGTGTGACGGGGGGCGGGGCGGGAGCGGGGGACTGTGCAGGGGGCCGGCACTTCGCCGGCCCATAGACAATCACTGCTAGCGGCGCGTATACGCCGCTAGAAAGCGACATGTCAATTATCTCCCCGCCCGGGGACAGGAGACGTAATCCATAGTTCTCTATGAGAACTGTGAATTATCGTAATGAATGGGCCGTTTTCGGCCCGTAATTGGCGCATTGGCCCATTTTAAGCCGTGTGAACATGCCTTTAGACGTAGACAGTTTTCATACATGTGGCCCTTGGAATCATACTTTACATGTATTTTATGGTGTTTTTACTCCTTTTGATACAAGAAAATATAGCACAGTAAGCAAAAAGCACAATTCTGTCATTATAAGTATTTAATCGCATTAAACCCCCTGGCGATTGGACAGATGTAAAATTGTGTTGAATGGCCTTTGTCTCTGACCAGATAACCTGTCAGCTACAAGAGTCAGAAATGTTAGCCAAATTTGCTTTGTGCTTCTGTTCACTCAAGTTAACTGGGCCTGAACACTTTCCAGATCCTACAAACTCAAATATTTATGTTCTAACAGCAGGGCTTTACACATCTGCCAAGTTGCTGCCATCATATAAAGTCCCGGTAACGTTGACTTGAAGGAACAAAATGAAAGAAAAGGTGTACAAGAAGCTGTGTCATCCCTTGACCTTGCCCAGTGCAGTAAAGCAGATGTAGTGACGCTCTGTGGCCCCTGGCATCCAAAATGTTAATGTTTTATGCAGGTCATTTACTTTAACTTGTAATAAACTCTATGGTGTCAGAATATAAACATAGAGCTCATTTTCTTTCATGAAGGAGGCCCCCAGCAGTAAAATTATTTTACATCAATTTTTAAAAAGGCCCACCAGAATTTTGAGGGGGAAGAAAAGAAGGAGAAAGGGACACATGGGGGGGAATTAACAAAATCTAAAAAAAGAAAAATTTTTCTTCGTCTATGGAGTCGGGGCTTTAAATTTTTAGCACGTTTAACGACAGTAAAAAGCCGACAAGACGATTTACGTTAAACATTTGTCAAACATAATCACATGCACAAATATACACATATGTATTTGAAGGGGGTCTCTCCTGTGAACAAAAATAAATATGTAATTACCCCCTTTGTTATCAAATTTAACATTGCTTGATTCTTTTTAAAGAAGCTCAGATCAACAGTAAAGCAGGCCCTTTACCAACAAGAAAGGCAAAATATGATGGTCTTTATTGTAGCGATATACTGAGGCCACCTCTTACATTCTGTGATCAGTTCACACTAGCATCATTAGTAGAAAAGAGCTTTATTCAGAATGTAGCCTCCATATACATAATTTTCAAAAATAAGTAAGGGGTGGAGGGGGGAAAAGGGAAAAGCCCCTTTTTGATGAATTCCCCACTTGTGTGGCCATCTGGTACTCTGCATTGACTTATATGG
Organism: Phyllomedusa bahiana; assembly: GCA_025379985.1. Taxonomy (NCBI): domain Eukaryota; kingdom Metazoa; phylum Chordata; class Amphibia; order Anura; family Hylidae; genus Phyllomedusa; species Phyllomedusa bahiana. Next base: position 70,100 of record JAODAL010018467.1, read on the forward strand.
GTATTTGACCGCTGTGTTCTCAGGACAGAAAAGGGGTCTAGTTTCTTCTGAGTCTATTGTCCACGTTATAGGAACCAAATGCAGAATTCTAATAATGGCCCTTGTGGGAACGTAAATTATAAGGATCCTTGGTTTTTGAAAGGGATGGCCCCTTGAGTTGGTTTACGGTTACAGGAATCTCGAAGAATCGTTGGGGTTTCACTTTTCAGAGTGTACTCTTGGCGACCTATGGGGAAAGTAAAGGTCTTACACAACGTTTCGGTCCCCCAAAAACCTTTTCAGTATACATGCTGGGGCGGCGGGGGGCGGGTGGAACTCTATCAAACGACTTTCCTTTCCCCCTTTCCCCCCTAGTTTACTTATTTTTGAAATCATGTATATTGAGCCAAACTGTGAATAAATTTTTTTCCAAAAAAATTAGCCCCGAAATTTTTTTATGTGTTTGGGGATTTCTACTTTATACTAGGAAGGGACCCCGTGAGTTTTCCATATCCACAGAGCCCTCCCTCTATTTTTTTGGGGGTTGCACACCTACCCTTTTACCACATCAGGCTTTGTTTTACGGGGATCCATAAATTAAAAGCAAATCTTTCGTTTTCATCATGACCACTTTTTTCTTAATTTTTGCTTAAAATAGGTCTATTAGCCTCCCAGGTTTCAATTTTTGTGTTGATGATAAATGTAAACATGCTATGCTATTTGGACTAAAACAATCAATGGAAATTTTTGAGAAAAGAACTAATACAGATGAGAAAAAAAGGGCAACAAAGAAAAATTTAATTTTTTAAAAAAAACCAGGGGAAAAGGGGTATTCCCATTAAAAGATTATTTTTAACCCCTTTAAACGCCTTTAGACGTATCCATATGTCCAGGGGGTTTGGGGTTAAGACCTGGACGTATGGATAAGTCCTGAGGATCGCGCGAACTCTAAAGCAAGTTCGCGCGATGGGCGGGGGGTGTCGCTGTATATTACAGCTGAATCCCCAGCGGGGCCCCGGGACCCCTTATCGCCCCGAGGGGGGGGGGGGGGGTAAAACCCCTTAATTATCGCGAAGATGGGTTGCAAAATAAGAGAGACGCAGAGGAGATCTCCTCCGCGTCTCTGTCGGGGGCAGCGCACACCGACGGGCGATCCGGCAGCTCCTCCCCTTGACAGACAGCACGGAAGGCAGAGAATCCCTTTCCCGGGGTTTGTCGTGAGTCACCACCCCGGCCTGCCCTGGGGGCCCGGGCCCCCGGCATCGTGCTGACAGTTGTCATGGGAAACCCAAATCAAGCAACAACATGCACTGATTCCTATTGAATGAAGATCAAAAGATCTCTCATTCAAACCCCCTAGGGGGGAAAATAAAAAAAAAAATGTGAAAAAGTAAAAAAAAAAAAAAAAGTGAAAAACAAGTAAAAAAAAAACACAAAAAAAAAAAATAAAAATAGTACACCCCCCCTTTTCCCCCCTTTAAAAAGGGGCAATCGCCCCAAAAAAGATCAAAAAAAAAATAAAGTCCCCATATTTGGTATCGCCGCGTGCGAAAACGACCTGCCCTATAAATCTGTCATTTTAATTCCCTTACGGTGAACGGGAAAAAAAACCAATCACAGAATTAAAATTATTGTTCATCCCGCGCACAAAAATGGAATAAAAAGCGATCAAAAACCCCTAAAAACCCAAAAGTTGTACCAATTAAAACTTTCTTCATCCCGAAAAAAAAAAATCCTTTTTACGCTGTCAGAATAGGCAACATAAAAACGCAATTTTTTTAGACGTATTTCTAATAAACAGAAAAAACGAATAAAACTATATAATTGAATTGTACCGACCCATAGTAAAGTTATCACATCATTTACACTGCACGGCGAATGCTGTAAAATTGAAACTCAAAAACAATGACCGAAAATGCTTTTTTTCCTCCCTTTTCATTGCCCCAAAGCTAAAAAAAAAAAATATGGAACATGTGCATCCCCAAAAGCACATTACACCCAAATGAGATCCGATGGTGTTGAAATCCAAAAAAGGGGGGACTTCTGGAAGGTTTCGCCGTTTCTGCTACTTTGGGGGCTTTGCAATGCGACATGGCCCCACCAAAATCTGCGTTCCAAAAACCCCAAAAAGCGCCCCTCCCTTATACCCCTGCCTGCGGCCCCCAAAAAAAGCAGTTTACACCCCCCATGTAGGGTATTGCCAACTTGGAAGAAATTGCTTAACAAAGTTTTAGGGTTTTTTTTCCAGGATTCCTTGTAATATGAAACATTTTAAGCTAAAATTGCAGATTTTTGAAAAAATTTTTTTTTTAATTTCACAGCCTTTGCTTAAAAAAAAAATTTGTGAAACACCTGTGGGGTCTATAACTCAATGCCCCCCCGGGTATATTCATTAAGGGGGGTGTTTTCCAAATGCGGTCTATTTAGGGGTTTATTAAATTTTAGCACCTTGGGTGTCCCCCAAAACCTAAATGGGGCCTCAATAAAATGATTGAAAATGAGACCCCAGATAAATTTGGTGCTCCTCCTATTCGGGGCTTATGGGTGGGGAAATAAAGCACTACCACTATGGGATATCTCTAAAAAGGCAGACCTGGGGGAATTGATGTTTTGTTGCATTTACCTATCAATTTTCCTATTCCCGTGAATAATGGGTAAAATTAAAAAATCTGCAAAAAATGAAATTTTTAAATTTTTACCTCCCTTTGCTTTTTTTTTTCTGTGAAAAATCTGAAGGGGTTATCAAAACTTCCTAAAAGTTTGTAAATACGTTAAGGGTTATTTCTCAATGGCGTCACTTTTGGGGGTATCTAACATGCAGGCCCCCCAAAACCACGTCAGAAGGGTGGTCCCCCAAAAAAAGTATATTGCAAATTTTCTTTAAAATTGAGAAATTACACAAATTTCAACCCCCTAAAGTCGTAAAAAAAAAAAAGAATTTAAAAAATGATGCCAACCCATAGTGGACAAATGGGAGAGCTTGTTATAAAATTTTGTGGTGAATAAAATTTTCTGTCTTGCACGCAGAAATTTTGAACTTTCAAAATCACAAATTTTTTTCCAAAATTTTCATGAAATTTTTATATTTTTCCAATCAAGGATTGTATGGGTAAAAATTTTTCTTACAATTAAAGCCAATGGTTTTACGAGAAAAAAAATCTCTGTCACATGAATAGGTAAAAGTCAAAAAAATTATTCTAAAAAAAATTGACACATGTCAGTTTTAAAATAGGGCTGTGTAGGAAGGGCAAAAAGCGGTCCTTAAGGGGTTTAAAAGGGGGGTTCCGACAGTAGAAAATGTTTGTTATTCTATTTGGGAGACGGAAAATAGAAGAGAAAAAGCATGCATGCCTCCTGGACACTGTTGTCCCACCCCGGCGCCCATGACTGCTGTAGCTGGTGATTGGCGGCACCCTTCATGCGCATGATGAACGTTCAAAGCTATTGACGGGATGCTTGGCGAGGAACAAACGTCCAGGAGGGGTATATTCTTTTATTTCCATCATGCCCCGCCAACTAACAAGATATTTTTACTTTCAGAATACCCCTTTAAACATGTAGCAAAAAGTAAAAAAAAAAAAAAAAAAAAACCATTATCAAATACACTGCAATTCTGATTGCTTTCTTCAATTAGAGCAGATCTTATCTTTTGTTTTTGTACCATTCTTCCAAAAGTTTATGGCCACCTCACCTCTCTAAAAGGGTGCAGTGGCTGGGGTGAGACGTACATTCGCCCCGGGCCGGGACAATGGTAGGCGAAGGTAGGTGATCGCCTAGGGGGCCATTCATCCCCCGGGACAAAAGGGGGGCAAAGGGCATGGAGTGGCTTTATTTTTCATTTGGGGGGGGCTTTTTACCTTGATTGCCCAGGCACCAGAATACAAGTCCCCGCCCACCTACGTGTTTTATCAGCACACAGGAGTTTTTTACATTACTTACTGACAAGCTTTAACCCTTTGGATTTTTTGTCACTCCTAAGGAGGGTGATGAAACATTTGTTGGGTGTTTGGGGGTTTTTGCATTTTCCCCCGGTCTATATACTCTACATTTTTACTAGTTCATTTTCTCTGCATTTATTTCATGTCTTTATCTGGGCTCAACTAAGCCCCTTTTACACAATTTAATAGAAAATTTTGGGTATTTATGCACATACTTTGCTATTTTATATTTTCTGATGGAGTTTGGAAAGTTAACACCAAAGGGTTTTATTATTTAGAAATTTTTTTTTTTCTGTCTGCTTCCCACCTATTTTGTATTTTTTTTTTCCCCCGTCATTTTTTAGTATAACTATTATTTTTAAACCCTGTTTGCTAGTAAAATATTTTTTTTAAAGGATTTTTTTGGGTATATCTGTTTTTTGGAGCCTTTTACTGCTGTTTTGAAATTCTATACAATTGTTCCTCAAAGCTAGGTAGGAATAGAAGAATGATTTCCAATCACTGTTGTAGAACCTCACTGCTGTAGAACCACTTACAGCCTAAACAGGGAAATGTAAGTTGAAGCTGAAAGTGCTTGTGAAACAGATGGGAAGTAAAAAATACTTCTATGCCCCAGTGTCATTTTGGTAGTGTATTTACTTTGTTGTTTATGGATTTTAGGGTTGACTTGGGCTATACTAAGAG